>CM052351.1:10970710-11110472 GCA_028551395.1 Casuarina glauca
AGAACCAAAAGGACTAGAGAGAAAAAAAAAATGACAGATGCGTAAGTACAAAAAGTTCAATATACACACTATATTGTCAATATTCTTTGGAATCCTACTCTAGTTGAGAATGTGTCCCATAACAAAATCAAAGATTCAATCTGACTTCTAATTACAATTTACTTCTTCTAAGTACAATTTAATTCTTCTTTTTGCTTAAGGCTTTAATCTCTGTACAACCACTCAAAGATGTCAAAAAACTTATTGCAACCCACCTTCACATCAACAAGAATATCAACACATAATGTGACATCAAAAAAGTTCGGTAGAATATCAACACAGTGTGTGACATCAAACAAGTTCGGTAGACTACCATTGAAGTTCTTGATAGATTTCTCAATTATATCATACCACAAAAGTTTCCCCCCATTCAATTGTAGTAAAAATTCTCCACCAATTTTAGAATAACACAGTGACTTCAGAGTCTCAAGTACTTCAAAGTCCTCTTTATCTTTATTTAAATGGTGCTTAACTAACTTAACCCATGAATCCTGCACCCCATACTGCCTCATCAACCAAATATTAGCCAAAGAAAAGCTACTTATTTCTATATAGCACAAGCATCCTTCTAACCTTCCCAAGCGTCTAGAAACCCCATCCCGATACACATAGGCAGCGCATAGCTGGGAGTGGGACTTTTTTGTAAGTCTCATATATAAGATTAAAAGCCATAATAACCTTAGTGAACCCATTTTGACTCGCCATCCAATGTAAGTTTCCTTTCACAAGGATCCCGGGGGCCTCATGTATATGCCAATAAGGCACATTTCCAGCATCTCTCCACCTATTGGCTCAAACTAAAATCTTTGACCCGAGATACAGGTCTTTCGCCAATTGTTTCAAAAATCTTCACTAGCTTGTAGTCCTTGTTTACTAGGTCGTAGACAAATCCGAAAATTGGCATGATAATTCCGAAATCACGGTCTATCTTGGGCAATTCATTGTGCCTTCTAATCGACAGGTTCCACACAAATAGTAGGCTGTAAAAGGTTTCCTCTCTCATCACTTCTACCCCATTTGTAAAACTGACGACTGCGAGCTCTATCATCTGAAATTAGACCCCATAAGTGATGCTGTTGAGCTGATTCATCCTTTGGTGCACAAAAAAGCTTTATTTTGATGTCGTGGGCTCCATTGACAACTTACTCTGCATCGCATTAGTCAAGAGAAAAAAATATTCATTTTATGAATGTGTCATTGTAGCAAAATACATTCAGAATGCATTAGTCAAGTCAATACTGAAAAACAAGAGATACATTATCAAGAGAAAAGAATAATAAGAGTAGTTATTGTCATTTTTAGAAACCTTGCTATCTCATTAGAATGCTGCATGCATGAACCAACAAGTAACTACTCCAAATCAGCAAATAGAGTTGGAACTAAAAAGGAAAAAAAAAAAAAAACTTAAAAAACAACAATAGCCACACCCCTCTGACAAAATTCTAGAGCCGAGGGACATGTTTACCTCTCAATGATCTCTGATCGGCTTTGGTTAGACAACATCCGCACACATTGTCATCTCACAGCAATCACTACTTATAATCATTAGCCACAAAGTGTAGAAGTCAAAAAAACAAGTCGGCTTCTCTTATGCCTTAGACTACGAACAAAAAACAATTACTTCAGATGACGAATTTTAAACAATGATACGGGATATGCTGGAAAATTAGCCAGGAAGAAAGGGCAAGGGATAAAATTCGTACTCCATTATAAATGACAATTGAGATCAGTGAGACTATCAATTAACCAGTATGCTTCTACGTATTGAACAAAAGAAAGTGTCTTCTTCATACTTACAAGACAACATTTCATATCAAACTAGACCTTCTTTTTCTTTTCTGCCGCCCGTGCAAGCGTTTAACAAAAGAAAAACATAGTAGAGTATCCTTTCGTAAACAGTCGTACCTTATATGCCTGAGTTACACGCTGAATCTTTGTGTCAGAATCAGCCCCATCTCTGTTCACGTCGGGGTAGAATTGCTTGACCTTTGCAAAAACAAAATCAAATTATCAGGGGAAAAAAATAGTTCTGTACATAGAAATACCAAAGTTGATAAAATGTATCTTTCAATTGCTAACTATATGCATCAAGAAGGTGCTACTTTTTCTTTACTCAGGATTTCTTAGAAGAGGGATGGAGGGAAGGGGGGGGGGGGGGGGGGGGGGGGGGGGGGTGTGCGCGCGGCGCGGGAACACAAATCAATCTTGCCATCTTCTGGCCCCCAATAAAATGAAAATTACGCCACCAAATTGAACCCAATTGACCTAGCCATTCTTTTCATCTCTCAGGAAAACAAAAACCCTTTACTCGAAAACCAGTTATCCTTTTCTTTTCCTCAATTTTCTTGGCAAACTAAACAGACATTAACCAAAAAAAAAAAAAAAAAAGTGAAGCATCACTTATCCAATGCTATAAAAGAAGTTACGTTGGATCTGAAAGCGGCCTTGAGCTTACCAGTTCTTTCTCTGCAATTCACGGTTGTCACAATGTGATTCTGGTAGCAGAAGGAAGACGCCCCGTGGATTTTAGAGTGCAATCGCAGCAGCGCTTTCTCTTTAGGGTGTATGTGGGTCGTCTGTCCGATGGGTCACGTCCGACCCAACGTGTTACGGTGTGGAAACGATGTCGTTTTGATTGTGAAATCCCTTTTCTGAAGCACGGAATATACTTGAATTAGTAAGACCCTACACATTTATGTGAAATTGTGTATAATTACTGAAACATATACAAATTAACAAGTTAGAATATATTGACTTATAGTTTCTATTTCTTCCTTTGAATTTTGATTCTCTTATATATATATATATCAATATAAAATTTTCACAATAGAAAAAATAAGATTTTTACCCATAGTAAATGTAAAAGATATTCCTTCAACTCACAAGTTAGTTTTTAGGTTTGATATTGATTTTTCTAATATAATTTTAGAATATAGGCTAATTCATTCTAACTCCTATTCAATTATAAGCTTTTAAGATATTCTTTATGCACTAGGAAACATTCATTTCATCTTATTTAAGCATAAATCTAAAGTATGATTAGTGTATAGGAGAATTTTAAAGATGAATATCTCACAATGAAAAAAAATATAAAATCTTTAAATCATATTCAATTGTAAAAAATATCACTATCAGCTTATATAATAGTGCTCCCCTCCTCACCCCCCCTTTCTCTTATTTATGGTTGTGATAGCTAAAAATGAGCTAGTGTTGATATTGTTAGAATCAACAATTGCAAAGTTTGTTGCATACATAAAAGTTATCATAGGGAGTGAGCTCCTCAATTATAAGAAAGGTACTTTGTTCGGTGAAATTTATATGTAAGTGAACATGTCGAACAAATAATATAATGATAAGAAAAATATCGTCCTACGAAGATTGGTGAATACTAAACTAATTAAGTATTAACGATGAATTAATCTTAAAATTTATCTAGCAAATCAAAATATTGTTGATGATGAATTAAAATTTAAAATTTCTAAAACGAAAACTCAAGACTAATTAAAATTGAATCCAAGTAGGAAAAATCAAGATGAGAAACATGTTAGAGCTTCCAATTTCACCATAACTACTAAATATGAATTTCATAGTTTATGCTTGCAAGAATGATAATACCTATGTGATGGCGGAATTTCCTAATTTATTTCCTATCCTATGTCTAGGTATAGTAAACTAATTTAGTTTATTAATTTACTATATTTCTATATATGAATTGAAACAAACGCATTAGGATTTGTGAATATTCTTGATTTACAATAAATCTTTCGATCATCTTATTACCAAAACCCACACAAATAACATGGTATATATCTATCCACATTCAATTCATGGTTATATATTATAAGAAGCAATTGTATATTATTACCTGTCACTCTCTAACATGCATATCAAATCATTTAAGTAGTGGCCAATCACTTAAAAGTATTAAGCATAATAATATATAACTCATATAAATAAAATATCTTACAAAGCATAAAACTTATAAAATTCACATCATCATAGTTAGACTACATTTTCGCTCTAACAAAAGAAATTTAGAACATAATGAAATACCAAACCAAAGTAATAGTAAAAATTAAACAAAACATCTTAAATAAAAAAACAGGAAAGTTGTCACCACACTGTCTTCTCTTTAAGAATTTTTTACAGAATTCCTACAATTCAAGAATGATAAGAAGTATAGGGAAGCCTTCCCGCCTCTATTTCTCTTTTTCTTCCTTGGTTTTCTCTTTCTTTTCTTGGCTTTTTCTCCCTTGCTTGGTTCCGGCAGCAACACACGGTTTCTCCTTTTTTTTTTTTTTTTTCTCACTCTCCTGTACGGCGCTCTCTCCTAATTCACGTTCCACCTTTTTTTATTTCCTCTCGGGCCGCGTGCCCTTGTCCTACCCAATTCATAATTCACTTTTTGATCTTTTCTTTTATTTCCTTCCTTGTCCTTTTTGTCTTTTTCCTTCTTTTTGCTACTTTACACGTTGCCTTCTTTATCACTCTCTTCTTTTCCTTTTCTTGTTCACATGCCTTCTTATAGCTTTCTTTTCCTTTGTTTCTCATGCTCTTTTGGGGTTTGTTACATAAATAACACAAATTTACATAAATATATAAAAACTTAAATATTAGCTTTGTATTATTTATATCCTAAAATAGTCAAAATAACTCTATAAAAATAGAGTTATCATACTTGAATTCCAAGCATCTAAGCATCCTAGGCTACATCCATCATATAATACATACTAGACAAGTTTTAGGCTGAAGTAACTTGTTTTTCAATCAATACTTTTTTAAGTCTTGGTTGTTGGAGCTAAAACTTAATGTTACACTTTGATTGCCAATTTGAGCCATAGGATGCCTAGGCCAACATTGAAACACTTCTTTAGTAAGCCAAGTGTATGATGTCCATACCAAAGTTTATTGCACTAATGAGGGGACATTTAGAAGTGCATATTCAAGTCTTTAATCAATTGAATTTCTATTCTTGCCCATGTTGATCTAAGTAATAGAGAATGAACCTTGTTACTAGATCGAGTGTCTAAACAACTCTGCCAAAACACAATATATGTTCTCAACCTATGGATGCATTCTACCCCTTACAATAAAGCAATGGACTTTCTTTTCCATCTCAATCCAACTTATCCTTGTTTCTTTTGCCACCCCTATCTCTTTCATCTTTTTCACAATCCTTGCTTTATCTTTGCATCTTTTTTTAGAGGAATATATATTAACTAAAAAATCATGTGGCGTAGGACTTTCAAATACTGATAAAAACAACTAATTTTAAGATTTGAAGCATACTTGTCCATCTTTGAGTCACCATGAACACTACGCCCCAAGCAATGCTAGCCAAACATCTATACTAGGAATCTTAGTAAAACCTTAGTAAATTCTTTAACTTTAATAAACTATGTTTGGAGGACCTAACCATTCAATGAACAGTTCCACTAATGGTGCATTATTTTACTTCATTGTACAATGTCCTAAGATGGCCATTAGCTCTATAATTGCTTGTTCATCTTTAGCAATTAAGGGCAAGCCAAGATAAATTTAATAATGTTGGCCCATTACTTTCTTCAATTGTGATATATGGAATACTGGATAAATTTGAGATAATAGTGGAAGAGAAAGCTTGTATGCTACTTGCCCAATTTTTTGTAGTATAACTAATGGACCATAATATCAAAGGGCTAGCTTGAGGTCCCTCCTATATGATAATGATAGTTGATGATATGATTGTACTTGTAAGTAAATAGAGTGACCTACTTGGAATTTGCATGTTGATTGCCTTTTATTGGCAAACTGTGTATGTTGTGCTTGGCTCTCTCATAATTATAGTTTAATAACCTACAACTAATGAGCCTTGTCTTGCATATAGATATTAATGTCTTGATCTTGTGTTGTATGGTAATGAGTATTATACCACCATTCTATAAGGACTAGGCAATGTTGATCTCTTTGGTTAGTCCCTATAACCACAAAGCAAGTATTGCTCAAGGCATTGATTTACCTATTCTATTTGTCTACAAGTTTGCATGTGGCAGGAATTAGTATGATGCAACTTTACCCTGAATAGTTGAAATAACTTTAACCAAAATTTACTAAAAAAATATAGGGTCACAATGACTAGTAATCATAGAAGGAAGGCCATGTAACTTGCCTAAATTTTTCATGAATAATGCAACCATTTATGAAGCAGTGTAAAGGTACTTTTAAGCCAATGTAATGGGCATATTTGTGAATATGTCAATGACTACAAGGATGGAGTCATAGCCTTCATTTATAAGCAATCCATCAATAAAATTCATGAAAATGTTTTGCCATGCTAGTTATAGAATTAAGAATGTTTAGAGGAGACCTAGATAAGGCACCTTTTTAGTCTTAAAGCATTGGCACAAATCACATTATGATACCCACTCCTCTATCATGCATTTTAGTAAGGACCAATAAGAAAGCTATTGAACTTGTTATATAGCATCGCAAATCCTTAAATGGCCCTCCATGCCAGAGTCATGGAGTTGGTGAAATTTGAAACCTTAATTCCCCATGTTCTCCTACTAAAATCTTGCCTTGGAACTTTAGAAGGCATCTTTCGAGAACATAATCAAGATATGAGATAGGATCTACTACTAATTATGTCATGAGTTCTTGTATCTTTGCATTCCCTTCATAATTGGCTAGCATTTCTTTAATCCAGTAGGGTTCTTACACTATCAATGATTATGCAAAAGATGATAAAGCCTCAGCTTCTTTGGGTTATTGACAAAAAGGGTTTGTTGTTGTATTTGCAACCCCACTCTTCAATTGCCATTAACTTTGTAAGCCATTTGCTATAAATGTAAGGTTTAATGGCTAACCAAGAAGGGGGGGGGGGGGGGGGGGGGGGGGGGGTTGAATTGGTTATCTTGGTTTTTTTTTTTTTTTTTTTGGTAGGTTCAATTGCTTTTCATGCACTTAAGCTAAGCATTCAAGGATATCAAAATCAAACAACCAAGTAAATAGACAAAAAGAGAAATGCACACAAGTTTACATGGTGGTTCAGCCCTTGTCACCTACTTCCACCCTCTTCTCATTTAACACAACCGATTGTTGAAAACCATATGTTGATGTGTTTTGTTGAGTAAAATTTTATTTGTGAATGTATGGTAACATCTTTATATGCATACATTGAATACCAAAGGAAGTAAAAGGTGTGCAAATAATAATATTAATTAATGATATTATAAAGTAGCCGATTTCCTACATTTCATTATCAAACATCACATATAAAGCTTAGATAAATATTTTTATGTGATTTAATGAGCAAAAATATAAGTGCTTATATTAAAGAAAAAATGATACTTGATTTTATGTGCTTGTAGGTACATGTTGACAAAGGGCTAAAGATTATATTATGAAAGGAAAATTCAATATACAAGGTTCTATGTGATCAAGCTTAATGCATAACCGAAGGGAATTATATGCAAAGCTAAAAACAACTTTGCTAGACTGAATGCTTTGCTGGACCAAGCTTAAACAACTCTACTGGACTGAGTGCTTTGTTGGACCGAGCTTAAACTCCTTTGCTAGACCAAGTAGAAGCTATCCCATTGGATTGAGTTGGAGTTATTCTAATGGATCAAGCCTGAGCTTATCCACTAGCCTGCAAGTTAATCCATTAAACAAAGCCTTGCTCTAGCTTAAGGTTGTGAAGCATTGCCGTTTAAATGAAACATGGTTGTTTCATTTAAGTTAAGAAGGATGCTGCTCTTAATTAAGCAATTGATTGATCGAAGCCCTAAGCCTTTTCACCGAGCCATTCTCTCACCTTTTTTTGTCGCCGATTTTTCAAAGGGAAGAAATCTAAGGTGATAGGAATGTCAGAGCCACTTTGAAAAGCCTTAATTGTCATTTGCACTATTGATTGATGGAGCATCTATCAAGTCTCAATAGTTTAATCTTAACAGGTAACTTAGGTTTGAATGAAAATGCTAGAAAGCTCATTTACTCGATATATGATATAAAAGGAGAAAAAGAACGTCCTTTTGGTGTGGTTTTGATGAGATTGTGTTGAGAAATCAAGTTTATACTTAAGTCTTGCAAAGATCTTATACCCAACAATATTCTTCATAGATCTGCGAAGCAAATTTGTATCTTCGGTGATATTCCTTCAAACTAATATTCTTTTGAATATTCACTGTTAGATTAAGTCGTTTATATGCTGATTGATCTTTGATTATTATATGCACATAAACTTCTTTGTAAATCTGAAACCCTAACTTTGTGAAAATTTGGGGTTTCATGATTAAAGCTTGAATTAAGTTTGTATATCTTCAATTAGCTTTTTGATAAGCATCATTCCTCACTCACATTATATATTTGAGGATTTGCTTGATGTACTAAGGTTGGTTAACCTAAATATTGTAACCATGGATCATTTGACTCCTCGTGGAGGAGTTGTGAAGTGTAGGAAAAGGTTTCTCCTAGCTTGAAGTAAAGTAGACTTCAACTTGTTGAGTTGAAGGAGAACAGGGTGGAAGTAGGTGACAAGGGCCGAACCATTATGTAAATCTATGTGTCCTCTTATCTTGTTTTATCTCTTTGTTTATATGCTTTGATATATTTGTGTTGAATGCCAATCTTGCATGAAACTTTGAAGAACAAAAAAATATAGGTAAAACCATAAAAACCAATTCACCCCCCCTTCCTCTCTCTCTCTCTCTCTCTCTCTCTCTCTCTCTCTCTTTCTCTTTCCCTCTCTCTCGATTAGGCATAAAACCTTACACACTTTACTTCAAAGCTAATAGAAAATGCTCTCCTACATTTTCCAACTCCTTTTTAAGGAGTTAAATGGTTCATGGTTACAATGATAAGGTTAAATCAACCTTAGTACATTAGCAAGTCCTCAAATGTGTAATATTTGTGAGGAGTATTGCTTATCAAAGAGCTAATTGAAGATATACAAACTCAATTCAAGTTCTAATCATGAAACTCCCAATTATCACAAAGTTAGGGTTTTGGATTTATAAAGGAGTTTACGTGCAAATAATAATCATAGTTTAATTAGCACATAAATAACTTAATCTAACAGTGACTATTTATAAGAATATTAAAGTGTAAGAATATCACCGAAGATTCAAACTTCCTTTATCGATCAATGAAGAATGTTGTGAGTGTATGATCTTTCACAAGCTTCAATATTTTCTCAATCTCTCAACCAGATTTCATCAAAAAGCTCCAAAGAACTATCAAGAACGTCTCTTTATATACGATATGAAGCATACTAGCTTTCTAGGGTTTTTGTTCAAACTTGAAATGCCCGTTGCAATTTTTCTATTGAGACTTAATAAAAGCTCCATCAAATAGCAGTACAAACGGGGATTAATTATCTTCATAGCCATTCTACAACATCATCTCTTCAGGTTTTTTCCCATTGGAGAATTGATGATAGAGAGAGGTGAGAGAGCAACTTGGTGTTTCTTAGGGTTAGGGCTCTTCTCTTCACCATGGCTTAAGAGAATTACGCTTAAGTGAAACAACATCGTGGCTTCAAATTAAGACATTAGGCGTTCTGAGTCTTATGGGCTAAGCTTGCAGGCTTAGCTTGTGGGCTAGGCTCGCGAGCTTAGCTTGTGGGTTGAGCTTGTGGGCTTCTTCCCATGGACTTAATCCAATTAAATAAAGATCCTCTTTTGAGCTTGAACCAGCTAACTAAAATAAAGTATTATGACTTTAATTTTAGCCTTCATAGTGTGATTCTTGATTCATGTGTAGCTACAAGTACATAAATCCAAGTATCATTTTTTCTTCAAATATTCAAATATTCCTTTAGCTCTTTTTCATACAAAATATTTCTCAAGGCATTGTATGAAGTTAATTTGTAAAAAAATATAGGAACCTGACTACTTTATAATATCATTTATTAATAGTATAATTTGCACACCATTTACTTCCTTGATGTTCAATATTGTATATAATCATATGAAAAATATTTATACAAATAGTATATGCAGCCAAAAGTTTGTCATAACAAAACACACCCTTTTCCAACAATAAAGTTATAGTCACCTTTTGTTCTAGTAAATATTTCAAATTGCAATGATCTATATTAATATGAAGTGATGTCCAACTAGGTAAGGATGCCAAATTTGTATTGTTATGACTAAGGCAAGCAATTCCTATTTATACATTGATCTACCTAAGTGCTTAGGTGTCAAACCTTACTCAAATAGGCAATAGGTCATCCTTCTTGCGTAAGTACTACTCCCCCCCCCCACTACGAGCTTCAATCTCAATGATTAATGCTTTATTAAAATTAAGGGTAGCTAACATAGGTATAGAGCTCATTATATGTTTTAACTGATTGAACATAGCTTTCATTTCTAAAGTCTAAGTAAAATTTTCCTTCTTGAACAACTCTATAAAGGGTTTGCTAGTGTGACTATATCCCTTAACAAATCTTTTATATTAACCTATAAATCTAAAAAATCCTCTTAACACTTTAAGGTGGTAAGAGGAGGCTAAATTTTCATATATTCTACTTTGCTAGGATCCACTTCAACTACATGGCCCAAATTCAAGTATCCTAAATACTCAATTCTAAAGTGAGCAAAAAAATATTTACTTTTTTTTAGCACATAATGAATTTTTTTTTATAATATCTAAAGGGTGGCCTAAAGATGTGCCACTTGATCCTTTAAAGTCAGACTATAAATCAAAATATCAGAAAAGAAAATAAGTACAAACTTTAGAAGGAATGACTGAAAGATAGTATTCATTAGGGCTTAAAATGTCATCAGAGCATTTGTTAATTCAAATGGCATGTCAGCAAACTCATAATGTCCTTGATGGATGTAAAATGCCATTTCGTAAATGTCATCTATATTCACCCTTACTTAATGATAGCTTGACTAAAGATCTAGTTTTGAAAACCAATGAGACCTATGTAATTTACTTAATAGTTCATTAATAATAGGAATAGGAAACTTATTTTTCACTATTATCTTATTTAGTCTAAGATAATCTACACATAAACACCAAGATCCATCTTGCTTATTTACCAACAACATAGGAGGGGCAAAAAGGCTAGTGATGTGGTCAATGATTTCGTGATCTAGCATCTCTTTCACTATATTTTCAATCTTAGCCTTTTAAACATAAGGATACCAATATAGGCATTTATTCACTAAAGCGCTATTAGGTTGGAGTGAAATGTGATGGTTAAACACCTTTTAAGGAGGTAAGAGATGGTATTTCAAAAACCAATTGAAATTTATCTAAAATTGTTTATACTAGAAAGTGCGAAAAGATAGTCAAGCAAACCACTAGATTATTTGCTATCACTGCCATTAACATCTTCAAACTAGTTTGGTGTGCTTTCTCCTTTAAAGCCAAAGTTGTTCTCCATTATTTGTAACCATAGCCATGATAACTTAAAATCCACACCAATTGGATTATAAGTTGCCAACATGAAAACACCGAACACCATATCTTACTGAATAATGTCAAGGACTAGAACTTCCATCTTGAAAACATGCCCTTGTATTGTCCACCAGAAACTATTACAGCTTTAATGACTACACAAATCCTCTCCATTGTCTACTCCTACGAACAGTTTTGTCTCTTCCACTTTATGTCTTATTCATTTTATTGTTTCTAGGTGCACAAAATCATGTGTACCACTCGAGTAAACTAAAATCATGATAGGTGTTTTTTCACTCATTGCCCTCAAATGCATAATACTAATGTTCTTCCTAAGATTGCATTAAGTGAAATAGATACATGGTCAATAATGACATCGTCCTTTGATTCTTCTTGAATTGATTTTGCTTCCTTTTCCTTTTTCTCTTTTCTAATCATCATGCATAATTTTTTTGGCTAACATTAATGTCCATGATATAATTCTCATCACAATTGAAGCATAATCCTTTAGCCCTTCAAGCTGAAATTTCTACATAGGTCATTTTTTGTGTAGGAAGGTTTTGAAGAGGATCATGATTAGGAACCTTTTGGACAATCTTCAGCATGCTGTATCCCCATTAAGGGACCAAGGGAGGGCTTTTGAGGCCCTAAAACTTTATTTGTAGGTTGGTTGATACATCTAATATGATATTGTTTCCTTATTTCATTTTTTTCCTTTTTTTTTTGTTGCAAAATAGGAATGAGGTGGAAAACAACATGAAAACTTAAGTTGTTTCCTAAGTTATTCTCCATTGTACTGTGTCATTGTATCAATACCTATAATCTCATGTTGTTTATCTCATTCATTTTTTTTCTTCTTTGTGTTCGATGAATTTTAAATGCAAGTGAACATATTGAACAAGTAATATAATGATGAATGAGGTGTCGTCCCATAGAAATTGATGATTACTAAGTCAACTAATTACTAACGGTGAATAAAAATCCTAGAATTTATCATGCAAACCAAATTGATAGAGAATGAACTAATCAACTAAATTTAATAAAACTAAATACATGAAACATGTTAGAGCATCCGATTTCACCATAAAAATGAAGTACTAATGTAAATTATGTATGTTTGCAAGAGGGATAATATCTATGTGATGACAGAATTTTCTAATTTATTCATTATCCTATGTCTAGGTATAATGAACATATTTACTTCATTAATTCACTATATCTCTATATGTGAATTGAAACAAACCAAATGCAATAGGATCTATGAACATTTCAAGTTTACACTAAGAGCCACACAAACAATGTGGTATATGTGTATCTATTTTTAATTTATGGTTACATATTACAAGAAGTAATTGCATATCATCTCTTGTCGATCTCAAACATGCAAATTAAATCATTTAAGTGATAGTTAATCACGTAAAAGTATTAAACATAGTAATATGTAACTCACATAAACAAAATATCTTGCAAAGCATAAAAACTTATAAAATTCACATCATTATAGTTAGGCTACATTTTCGCTCTAACAAAAACAAAATTATAACATAATGAAATAACAAACCATAACAATGATAGAAATTAAGCAAAACATCTTAAATGAAAGAAAAACAGGAAAGTTGTCACCATACTGTCTTTTCTTTAAGAAGTTTTTGCAAAAATTCTACAAATCAAACCAAAATCAAGAATGGCATGAAGCAGAGGTAAGTTGTCGCGCCTCTCCTTGCTTTTTCTTTTTTTCTTTTCTTTTTCATCTCTTGGTCTTGGTTACAGCGGCACCTTTTTTCTCTCTCTCTCTTCTCCCTCCTTTCTTCTCTTATGTAGCATCCCCTCCTTTTGATGTTTTCTCTCTCCATTTATTGTTGTGCAGTAGCCCTAGATTCTCTCTTGATAATTTACATATGTCCTTTCTCCATTTACTTTTTTGTCCTTTTTGCCTTTTTTCTTCTCTTTTACACATTGCTTTCTCTTGTTCTTATTTTTCTTTTTCCTTTTCTTTTATTCCTCTCGTGCCTTGCTTCTTTTCTTCATGTCTCCTTTGTTTATCATGCTCTTTTGGGCTTTGCTACATAAATAACAAAGATTTAAATAAATATATAAAAACTTAAATGTTATCTCACAAAACTTGTATTATTTGTACACTAAAATAGTCAAAATAACTCTATAAAAATATAGTTATCACTTTGTTTTTTTTTTTTTTTTAGGAAACAAGAATGAGGTGGATAATAACATGAAAGACCTAGTTGTATCCTAATTTATTCTCCATGATAACTAAATAAAACAAGACACTAGGACTTCAGTTTC
This sequence comes from Casuarina glauca, assembly GCA_028551395.1. NCBI lineage: Eukaryota > Viridiplantae > Streptophyta > Magnoliopsida > Fagales > Casuarinaceae > Casuarina > Casuarina glauca. The sequence goes on from CM052351.1 coordinate 10,984,439, forward strand.
TTTCCTTTGGCTTCACTGGCTAGTTTGTTTTTGAAAGGTAAGAAGGTCTTTCCACCAATAAATTATTGTAAAGCTTCAGGTACCTTAACACCATCCTTCCTCTAATAATTCTCAAGAATGTGCCACATGGTTCTCTCCATTGTTGTCAGCGTAGAGTTCAACAAGTGGACATATTTCTTTGTCTACTCATTGTTCTGCAACAAAACACACCAAAAAAATAAAAAAAATTCATAAATTTTAAAACACCTTACCATTGGAATGGATTTATAGTCAAAGCTAAAATCTTAATCTAAACGAGTAAAAAGGACAATCAAAATTCAATTTTCTTTTATCTACATCAAAAGGAAATTTTGATTTTCTTGCACAAAAGGAGTATTGAGGCTTACTTATTAGGATGCCCCTGCCAACACCATATTTCAGTTTCTTATAGAGAATTTTTTGATTTCATGAACAAATTTAATAAATGATGACCTTATAGCATGGGCAAGATGCAATAATAGGCTTCATAAGGCTTACCTTTTCCTATCCATATTGAATTTCCAATCCCTTACACTCATAGTCTATATAGTTTGAACAAGACAACTAACTCTTTGAGAGTTTGAAATGTTGGAAACCATCCTTCTAGATCTACTTCTTCGAAGTTGCATCATTTAGGGCACTAGAAATGATGGATATAACTTGGTGGGGGCTCTTCAATTGCATTGTTGTATAGTAATTTAGACTTAAAATGTTATAAACATGAAACTTTTGAATTGAAAATCACCTTTATGTCACAAATAAGAATTCACATAAAGGAACCCATTTTTCTTTTACATGTTTCATTTGTGGGCACAAGTCCATAAATAACATTCCTAGAAAAAATGAACATTAATGACCAAAGGCAACCCTATTCTTTTCTAAGGAAGGGAACAAGCTTTGAGAAGATACTACAACCTTATAGGTAACTTAGAAGGATAAATCCAATCTCCTAAATGACATGCACAAAGTGGCTACTCGCATGTAGTAATCAAATTGTCACACCCTTGGGGTTAGGGATGTGATCTTAAAACCAAAATAAACATTGAAGAACACAAAACACTAGATTGTATTCAAACATAACTTAATAACAACATATAAGAAGAAAGTAATACACAAACTATCAAGACTGGGAACTTAAAGCTTCCTTAATTATGTAAGCTAAGGAAAGGTTTCAATCTTTTTAAGCATGACTCTACCCTTCTCCTTTACTTTTTATTTATAGTCTAATTTTTAGCCCAATATGAATGTGGTTTGGATTCCTAAAAAAACTAGATTTCATATTCCTAAAGCAACTAGAATTTAGGCATTTTCCAAAACTACTTAGTCCTTTATCCTAAAATGATTGGGATTTAGACTTCTAAATCAATTGGGTTTTGCACATTCCTCCAAAAACTACTTAATCTTATAAAACAAAATGATCTAAAAACATGACATAATTGAATAGGCTACAATCCTTCATTTAGCATATCCTAAGCTTGACACAAATATTTGTCTTCTCCTTCACCCTTCACTTATGTCATACTAATACAACTACTAAGCTTATGTAACAAGAAAGGTACCAAAAGTCTCCAACAACACTAGAAGTAGGAGATCCTATACCTAAAGCTAGAATGAAAATAAAGAAGAGAGTAGTGCCAAAAAATACAGAAAAACAATTAAGTTAAAGAAATAACAATGATGCAAAACATGTAAGATTTAGACCATCCTTTAGAACAAAGTCAATAAAATGTTATTTACCGAAAGACTCTCTCTCAAATGACTTTATTGACACATAAGGATTAAAAAAAGTAGTTAGATCCATATACTACCGAAATCATTAAAATCTATAAAAAAAACCATATGTTCAAACACAAAATAAATCTTTTAGATGCATAGTACAAAAGATATTATGCAAAAACATACTAACATCACCTTGTAAAGTCCTTCATCAAATTGTGCTAATTAAGCAGACCTTGCCATGACATTTTTTCTCATGAAGATTGGAGGTAGCAATGGAGTAAATCCTCTTTCCTCCAAAAAAATCAAGACTAAAGTAAATTAGAGCTTGATTAAGGTGCATACTATCTCCTTTCAAGTAGAAACCTTTACCCTCACCGACTTTAGCACCTAACATTTCAAGCATATATGCATTAGCAATAAAAAACTTCCACATCAAATTGAGTTGCCACATGATTTCAAATCATTTGAGTTACATAATGAGCATATAAATCACAATACTCAAGAGTAATAATTTTAGGAAGTAAAAGCTAACAAACACAAAAAGCCAGAAGGAAAACTCATAACAACCACGTCTTGCCTTAATCTTTTACCCATGGAGTGAATCATTAAACTTGAGAATTTCACACCATTGGATGAATTCAAGAAACTGTGTAAGTAATCAATTTATTGCACACCTTTGGAATCTAATCTTGTAGAAAAGCAAACAACTTATCCATTACCCTAAAGTTGAATCTTTAATTCAAGTTGAATGAGTACTCGAGAATTAAATTTTTGTTTAGCAACAAAGTCACAACTCTTAGTGCCTAACTATTGTTGAAGCAAAATGAATTTTTCTCTTCTTCTGTTAATAAGAATACATATGTTGAAATCTATTAACTAATCAAAGTTAACCAAGAAATGTTATGTGCACCAAAACATTTTCATATAGCAAACTGGGATGCTTTCAAGGCAAGGTATGAAGTTATGGCCTTAAATCTAGATGAATAGGGATTTAGTACCTTTCTTTAGATTTGCAATACCAAAAAGTTCAATCAGCTCAACATGATTATTTGCTTTTGGCTCCAACTAATAACTTTATCTTATATAGAGTTATTGTTATTAGTTTAGATAATTATAATTTAATATTTGTTAAATTTTATTCATATTTGTAATGTTTATGCAAATTTTCTCGTTTATGTAGCAAATCCCAAAAATAAGAAAAAGAAGAAAAAAAAAAGCAAGAAAAAGCAATAAAATGAAGGAATTCAAAAAAGGAAAGAACAAAGGTAATTTTGAGTGCGAAACCAGAAAGAACAGAGGAGAAAGAAAAGGGCTTTCACCGGATGAACAGAGGCAGGGGAGTGAACACCAGCATGGGAAGGTTGTATGACAGTGGACTGGAATGCCGTTTGCGTTCGTCCCCTCTGGTGGTTGGAAACAACCCATTTCCAGCCACATCTATTTCTAGCCATCCTTTTCCTTTTTTCAGCTAGAGTTGAGTGATTTCCAGTGATTTGAAAGCAAATCTAGCTTCCTAGAGCAATTTTCGATGGTTCTATGGTAGTTGCGTGTGATTTCAGGGCGGTTTCCAGTGAAGAAGTGCGAACACCGACTTTGTCTTTTCCATCAAATCTATGCATTCCTGTGGCGATTTTGCTTAATCTTTTTGCAAATCTACAACCTAGGCATCTTGATCTACATTTTTTTGGACGGCGACAACACGTGGTGGCGGATGGCAGCGCATGTGAAAGCACATGACGGTGCATGACAACTCATTTTTCTCTCGTTTTTCAAACACCTCCTCTTCCTTCCTCTAATGTATAGTTGTTTGAAAGGGAAGACAATTTGGTGACAACTTAGTTGTTTTTCAATTTGAAATGTTTTTTGTGATTTTTTGCATTGTTCTTGTTTATGTAAATATGATGTTTTAGTTTATTGTGTTAGAGCTATGATGGAACTTGATTATGAAGTATGAATGACATGATTATGATGTTTTCTTAGATGTTTTATGTGTGTGATGTTGCATATTACTATGTTTAATGTGTTTAAGTGAGTAACTATCACTTAGATGATGTGATTTGCATGTTAGAGACTAAAAGAAAATGACATGCAATTTCTTCATGTAATATGCAACCATAGCTTAATATGGATAAAACTATACCATATGATTTGTGTGGCTTTAGGTGCAAACTGGAATATTTACATATCTTAATGCACTTAATTCATTTAATTCATGGGTAGAAATAGAATGAGTTAATGAGTTAAGTAGATTCGTTATACCTAGACATAGGATAGTGAATAAATTAGGAAATTCCGCCATCACCTGAGTAGAATCAATCTTACAAGCATAATTAATCTACATTTGTATCTAGTAGTTAGGTGAAATCAGATGCTCTAGCATATTTTTTTATCAAGTTTAGATTAAATTTAGTTGGTTAATCAATGTTCTATTATTTTGATTTGCTAGATAAACTCTAGGAGTTGTTCAACGTTAATAATTAGTTGGGATAGTAATCACTAGTCCTTGTAGGACGATACTCATTCTCATCATTATATTACTTAGTCGACATATACACTTGCATGTAGAATTTCATCAAACACCAACCATTTCTCATCCTGTGATAATCGCTACATTGTTTACTTGTAACACATTTATAAGTTTAAAACTGAGAATAAGCATTAGCATAATGAAGGGATATAAATTGTCATACTCATCTTCTTTTGACATATTTGAACCCAAAGCTTAGAATGGATAGTCTAAACCTCTAAAGGAATCTTCTTATGTTGGCCAATGATTCTAAGGATAATAATGACATAGCATCTAAGGGATGCTAAAACCTCAACATCAAGGGACACTACACCATTTATTCAAGGATTCAAGATACACAGATTGATAAGCTGTAATTCCCCTATTTTCCTTTTACCATAAAGCTTTTTCCTATTTGGCAGTAACAAAAGTACAATAAGACCCCTACTATAAGCTACAATTCCAAGGCTAGCCCTTGAGCTTGACTAGTGTGCCTTAAAGGCCTATTATGACACAAAATGACAACATCATAACTTAAAGTTCCAAACAACATGAAGGAAATAAATGAATAACAAGACTGTTTCAAAACCCACGACAATTCCTTCCCTTTTAATGTTGAACCTTGTCTGCAAGGTTAAAGCTAGGAAACTACATAAAAAACTCCTCTACAAGCTCCCAGGTAGCATCATTTTCAACTAACCCATTCCACGCCACAAGCAGTTCCTATTGTTCCTTGCCTTTTTGGGTAGCCATCACAGCTTGGGGCTGAGGTATCAATCTCCCCTCTGGTTTAACAATTAAGGAAAGTTCTAATAGCACTATCACCTTGCTCCTAATGAATTTCTTCAAGACTGAAACATGGAACACCGGGCATATTCTAGAGTTCTCCGGAAGCTTTAGATGGTAGGCTAGCTTTCCCACCCTTTGTAAGATCTCAAAAGGCCCATAGTGTCATGGGGCAAGCTTATGATTTCTCCTCATTGGTGCTATGAGCTACCTATATGGTTGAAGCTACAAGTATATGTACTCTCTAGCTTGGAACTCTTAACCTATTATTCCCTTGTCATAAACCTTCTTCATGTGTTTTGGGACTCCATTAGCTTTTCCCTTAACTTCTTAACCACATCATCTCAACTTAACAACTCCCTCTCCGTAGGTTCCACTAAAGTGGCTCGTGGAACATAATCTAGTAGTGTTGGAGGATTCTTACCATACACCACTTGGTATAGGCTAGTGCCAGAAGACCCATGAATGCTTGTATTGTAACATAATTCATCCCAAGGAAGCCATTTCACCCAATTCTTAGGTTGTTCCTAGTAAAACACCTTAGATGCATCTTCATAATGTGATTCACTACTTTGCTTTACCCGTCAAACTATGGATGATAGGTTGTAGAGTAATTCAAGCGAGTTCCTTGGAGGTTGAGCAGTTCTTTCCAAACAATACTAGTAAATATTGGATTGTAGTCTGGCACTATTTTTTGGGGCATTCCATACAACTTGTAGATGTTTTGGAAGAACGCTTCTACCACCGTTGTAGTTGTGTAAGGATGACTGAATGCAATGAAGTGCGCCATTTTTTATAGGTGATCCACCATAACTAATATGCATGTTTTTCCTTTTGACGAGGGTAGTCCTTCTATAAAGTCCATGGAAATTTCTATTCACACTTTTATCAGAAACGGAAGAGGTTGCATCAAACCTAGTGGTAGCGTGTTCATTGCCTTATTTGTTTAACATACAGCACATTCCTACACTACATCCTGGACCATTTTTCTCATCTTAACACAAAAGAATGTTGTCCTTACTTGACGTAATGTTCTATGCACCCTTTCTTGACATGTAACATGTATTTCTTTAGTCAATGGCTGAGTTAATTCTAAATAAAGGCTCAAATACAACTTGCCCTTATAGAAGATCAACCCATTCCTATGTTGCCACCACATTCCAACTTTTCCATCCTGAATTTTCCTAACCAACTCTTGCATCTTTGGATCATCTTTCACTTCATCTTGGATTGGCTCAATCCATTTTGGCATGGGGATTGAATAAGCTGACAAGGTGCCCTCTGGCTCTAGTAAAAGATGTAGTCTTGATTTTTTTTTTTTTAATGAGCCTTTTTCATCAATCTTCCTCCTTTATATCCTTAAGGGAAAGTGCATCCACTACCTTATTGTCCCTTCCTAGTTTGTACTCAATACTAAACTCAAAACCCATTAGTTCACTAGACATTCTTGTTGGGTAGAGGTGATTATCTTCTGATCCCATAAGTGCTTCAAACTTTTTGATTAGTATGAACTATGGACTTCCTTCGTAACAAGTAATTCCTCCACTTGTTTACTGACATAACTACTGCCAATAATTCCTTCTCATAAGTGGAAAGCAGAACATTTCTTCCTTGAAGTACCTTGCTAAAAAATGCAATTGGATGCTTCTTTTGAGACAACACTACTCCAATAGCCACACATAATGCATTACATTCCAAGATAAAATCCTTATCAAAGTTCGGCATTGCTAAAACAAGAGTTGTCGCCATGGCTCTTTATAGCTTTTCAAAGACTAATTCTGCATCTAGGTTCCACAAGAAGTTATCCTTCTTAAGTAAATTTGTGAGGGGATAAGAAATGTTACCATAACCAGTAATGAATCTCCTATAATAGCTCGTAAGACCAAGGAAACCCCTTAATCCTTTTAAGTTTGTAGGCCTTTTTATTCCAACATATCCTTGATATTTTCTTCATCAATAGCTACTCCTGCCCCACTAATCACATGCCTTAAGTACTTATCCTTTTGTTGCTTGAATGAACATTTACTTCTTTTAACAAACAATTGATGTGCCCTTAGCTGTTCAAAAACCTCCTTCACATGTCCCAAGTGATCTTGCCAACTTCTATTATAAATGAGTATGTCGTAAAAAAATACCAAGATGAATTTCCTTAAGTATTCCTTAAAGACTTCATTCATTAGAGCTTGGAATGATGAGGGGGCATTGCACAATCCAAATGGCATAACTAAGTATTCATAATGCCCTTAGTGAGTTTGCAAAGCAATCTTGTAGATGTCCCTTGGATGCATCCTGATTTGATGGTACCTAGACCTTAAGTCCAACTTTGTAAAGTACTTGACACCAAATAGCTCATCCATTAACTCTTTTATAATAGGGATTGGGAAATGATCCTTAATGGTTTGCTTATTTAAACCCCAGTAGTCCCCACATACAGCCTCCATGACCCATCATTTTTTCAAACTAGCAAAACCGGTGATGAGTATAGTCTGGTACTCGACCAAATTATCCCTGAGTCTAGCAGTTGCTTTACCATTGACTCTAATTCATTTTTCTAGTAGTGAGGGCATCTATAGGGTCTTGAGGCAATTAGCTCACTATTATCCTTTAAAAGAATTCAATGGTTGTGATCTCGAGGTGGTGGAAGGTTGGCTAGTTCTTCATGTTGGAAAAAGACATGTTTTGATTTAGAAAAATTGTTGGTTGCATATAATATTTGTATAGATGTTTTTCATATGATTATGTGCAATATTGAACATCAAGGAAGTAAAAGGTGTTTAAATTATAATATCATTTAAACATTCCTTTATTAATCAATTTCACATAATACTTGGAGAAGTATTTTTGATGAAATAAAAGCTAACAGAATATTTGTTTATTTGGAGAAAAATGATACTTGTTTTGATGTGCTTATAGGTACATATATATCAAGGATCAAAGATCACATTATGCTCTAATATTTATTGAAGCTTAGATCATGTTCTAATATCTCTATGAAACTGGCTTGTGCTATGAAGCTTGGCTTGTGTTATGAATTAACACAAGCTGGCCCATGCTATGGAGCTTGGCTCGTGCTATGAAGTTGGCCTGTCTTATAAAGCTAAATGAACCTAGACTGAGTTTGGTTAAGAAGCCTAGCCCGCATAAATGATATAAGCCTGTGTGATTAAAGAAAATGACTGGAACGATGTCGTGTTGAAGGAAGACTCACTTAAGAGTCTTGATCAAGTGAAAAGCCATAGTCGACGCCTCTTTCATCATTCCTTTCTCACCCCAGTCGCATCCCTACTATTCCAATAAAAAGATTTGCAAAAGTTTTAATCAAATGTTAGAATGTGAAGCTCGAAGCTAATGTGAAGCTAAAAAAAGTACATGTTATACCTTCTTAATAGGCAGAAGCCTATGAACTGATGGGTTTGACAGAAATCGTGATTTGGCTCTTTACTTTCAATTTATATATATGATAAGGTTATTCTACAGTTAAGTGTGGTGGACATTGTGAAATATTCAAAAGGAACTTCCGATTGAGCATATCCACAATTCACTTTGAAAAAGCTTTGGTGATATCTTGATTCTTAGCTTAATATCACTTATGTGTGATTATTCTTTGTGATATATATTTGTTTATGTGCTAATTGAACATATATTATCATATACATATAAACTAATTTGTAAATCTAAAACCCTAACTTGAACATATTTGGGGGTTTCAAGATTAGAGCTTATAATTGCATTCAATATCTTGTATAAGCTTTTGTATTAGTATTATCCCTTAGTATCTCTATATCTTTAAGGGATTTGCTACTGAATTAAGGTTGGTTAACCTTACTATTGTAACCGTGACTTGTGTGACTCTTTGAAGAGGAGTTGGAAAGTATTAGGAAAGGGTTTCTCCTAGGCTTTGAAGTAAAGTAGACTTCAACTGGTTATGTTGAAAGAGAATAGGGTGGAAGTAGGTGATAAGGGTCGAACCACCGTGTAAACTTGTGTGCATCCTTCTTTGTGTTTATTTACTTTGCTATTTGATTTTGATATTCTTGAATGCTTTGCTTAAGTGCATGAAAAGTTATTGAACCCACAAATAGGAAAAGAAACCGAGATAACCAATTCACCCCCCCTTTCTTGGTTAGTAATTAAACCTAACACTTCAAAGACAGACCCATATTCACCTTGCAATGCTTGAAGATCTTCCCCTACAGCTTGATCATGGCTTGGCTTAATGACACAACATACTTCTACCTTTTCTTTGTTGTCCATCTTAATATTCTGCACTAATTGGATCTTCACAAGACCCCACTTCTCATGCATTTTAACTTTTTATCAAATCTCTTATCTTCTACTAAATAAATTTTTCCTGTTCTAATTCCTTGCCTAGTTACTATTTTGCCGCCAATCACAAAACCCATTTGGAGTTTTGCAAAGTCCCACACAATTGGACCTAAGGTTTTCAACCACCTTACACCAAGTACTACTTCTGCTCCATGTACGTCCAACAAGAAAAAATAAGTTCTTAACCTCTAGCCTTGCACCTATACCACTACATTGCTACACAACCTAACAATGGTTAATTTAACCCCATTCGCAACTACAACACTTAGAGTTTCCTCTTCCTTTAGTTCTAGGCCTAATTTCTTGGCCAGCCCCATATTAAGGAAACTATTCATGTTGCTTGAGTCTATTAAAATGTAGACTCTATTCTTTTTCTTTTTCTTTTTTGTCATTAATGTACCCAACTACCCATATAGTTTAGGCTTATTATTGACCCATCCATAGCCTTCAAGGAGACCTTGGGTTCTTGTTCAATATGCTTTCTCCCTACTTCCTCCATGTCCTATAGTATACTATTAATATTATCATCTTCCTCTTCTCCTATTAACACAAACAACCTGTTCTTACAACGGTGGCCTATGGTATATTTTTCATCACAATTAAAACAAATGCCTTTTTTCTTTTCATTCTTACACCTCTTTGGCAATAAGCACTTGTACTACTTGATTTACCAATCCCTTTATTCTAATTGTTGGTAATGTTTCCCACTTCTTTGTAGGCTATCATTTTTTCTTTTTTTTTACCACCTTAGTATCTTCCTCAAATATTCTTGCCACACTAATAGCCTTTACCAAACTAGTGGGTTTCCTTCGCAAAAATTCCTTCATAAGCCTCTCCTTCAACCCAAACATAAACAAAGCGATTTCTAGCTCATCCAGCAATTGTGTTACACTAAGTAACAATTTTGTAAACCAATCCTGATAATCTTCTACAAACCCCATTTGTTGGAGCCACAACAGATCTAAAAAGAAATTTCCATGGTAGGTAGGGCCATACCTTAAGAGCAATTCCCGCATGAGAAAAGACCAAGTCCAAGTTGTTCCTCACACTTCTTCTATAAGAAATCAAAAAAAGCCTCAACATCGTCATCCAAATGCCATGATGTAATTTTTGCCCTATCTTCATTTGGTATATGGTGATAACGGAAGAACTTGTTGGCTTTTGAAATCCATCTGGTGGTATTGGTTCCCCCTTCGTACCTAGGAAACTTGAACCTCACATTCTTGAGCTTGTTTTGCTAATGTTGGTGTTCATATTGGCCATCGTCGGACTCCTTCTTAACGTCCTTGTCCCGGAAATTTGAGTTAGAACCCTATCCAAATGCTTGTTGTGTTTCCCTCCCTACATAGCAAACATCTTCTACATACTCTCCATCATCTCTTTAAAACGAAGGTCCATTTCCTCCTTAAACTTTCTCTCAAGGTCTTTTTCCATATGGGTAAGCGCGAAATTGGCCATGGCTAATACCAAATTGCCATATTCATTTTCTCTTCTTGACAAATTTGAACCTAAAACCTAGAGTGGATGGTCTAAACCTCTAAAAGGCTTCTTCTTCCTATGTTGGCCAATGATTCTAAGAACATTAACGATATAACATCTAAGGGATGCCAAAACTTCAACATCAAGGGACACTGCACCATTTCATTCAAGGATTCAAGATACAAAGACTACCTAGCCATAATTCCCCTCCTTTCCTTCTACCATCGGCTCTTCTCTTATTTGGCAGTAATAAAAGTACAATAAGACCCCTACTATGAGCTACAATTCCAAGGGTAGCCCTTAGGCTTGACTAGTGTGCCTTAAGGGCCTATTATGACACAAAACGACAACAACATAACTTAAAGTTCCAAAACAACAAGAAGGAAATAAAAGAATAACAAGATTCTCCTAGAACCCATGACAAACATGCCAAGTCATATACCCCATTATCACTAACTCTAACTAAATCATGAAGAAGATTTCCAATTATTTCCCATTCAGAATTCAATTATTTCAAAACTTCTTGAACTTTTAGCTTCTTTCTCTGTTGCTGACTTCTTATCATCCTCTGCATTCTTAATCATCTTAGTGGTCTCGACCAGCCCTTTTAGCAAAACAAGCTATGCAGTTCACTTTCATGCCAAATGGACGAGAGAATAGTTTGAAATACCTGGATATCCAAGGAACCGATCTAATAAACTTAAATGGCATTTGGCACACAAAATTAATCTTATAAAATTTCCAAAATGTGGAGTCTTTCTTCTAGGGAATAATAAGGCTATGACCATTTCCATGGACATCAACTATTTGCATTCACACACTAGCCGGAAGCCAACTAAAAAAGATGATGAAGAAGAAGAAGGATTCAAACTTTAATCAATGAAAGCGCGCCGAAGTAATTCCTTTTGTTCTTCGAGGTTATCATATTACACAAAGTCGAGTGCTTTCCCATCAGTTTTATCCTTTTTGATTTCTGTGCAGGGAGTAAACAAATAGGTTCAATCCCAGAAATGTTAAATGATGAATAAAGACATGAATAAGGAAAAGCTAGAAACACTAACAATTCGAAGCTAAATGATCTGGTTGTCGATCTTGTTAATGTCCTCGCCAAGATTATCGAGCTCAAATTGAACTGAACAAAAACACAAACTGGATGAAAAGGCCATTGACGTACAATGTAAAGGGAAGCATTTGCTTAGAGCACCTTTCAAATTACCATATAAAATTAAGATTAAAAAAAACTGAAATACAAAAGAAACCAACCTTTAAAGCCAATTTCCAGATTCAAAATGCAGAGGTGATAGCAGCCAAAATCGTCAGAATGCCTAGAAAATGGTGTGACTAGATCAAGTGATTGTTAGGACTTGAATCCTACACAAACCCACAATGAAGGAACACAAGAGACTCCAATAGAATAATACTCATTTATTAATATAAATCACTCCAAAATAATGATCATCAAAGCACAAGTCTCAAAGCATCCCAGCAACAATAATCCAAATAACAAAGTACCAATTACGAGATTACTAATCAACTACTCCTATGAAAGCTATAAAATAACTAAGGCTAGCACTAAGAAGACTATTATAAGAAAAATAAGGTTTTTTTGATGGTGTGTCCTTTAAAGAGGTTGAGAAGGTCTTATATAACCATGTACTCCCAGTTGCCTTAGGTTTTAGAGTCCTAATTGCACTAGGACCTATAGTCCTAGTTGTATTAGGTGAGTCCTAGTTGCACTAGGTCTTGGAGTGGTCTTGGGTTAGGCCTGGTCCTAGCAGTGATTTAGGAATCTGACGGGCGCAGGTTTCAGAAATTCCCCAAGTAACACCCTGACTCGACTGGCATGGTGTGATGCTGATGTCAATCAGAAGTACATTGATCGGCATACTAGAAGAGGGATGAACTCTTTGATTCTACTGAAAAGCAAAATTTTTGTTCGGAAACGAGGGGAGCAACTTAACATAGAAGAAAAAGGTTTGAACAATGTCGGTTGAAGAGGTTATAATGTTAATATATGTTTGGTTTTTAGTTTTGATTGAAGAGGTACAGACTATCAACTATCAATATGTTCATGGGTGAACTTATAACCCATGTTACGGGGATAGCAGTAATTGACAAGTAAGAGCTTCCGGCGATGCTGAATAATTTGGAAAACAACAAGCATATTACTTCCCGACAAAATAGTGTCAGATCTTACAAAAATAATTTCTGTTCATATAAAAAGGAACCGGTATTACATCTTTATGCTACAACAATGTACATCAAACAGCTGCAGCTGCTTTGTTGAAGAAGCGTGAACTGGGAAGTGTTTCCGAACTAGGAAGTGCTCCAACCATCTCGTACCTTCTTTTTTCCTCTTTCTGAACTCATGTAGCACTTTCTCCTTCTCTAGAGTGCAGAAAATAACCACTTGCTAAATTCAAGCTCTCCCGTGCCCACATCCTGAGTAAGGAGGGCATATTGTCTCCTTTTTCCGGTCGTTTTTTGAAGAAACATTCTCTTTTCCACTCACAAATTCTAGTTTGCTTTTCCTTTCCATACGAATGCAGCGCTGGTTAAGGCTACCATTCTGAGGGGTGCTTAAATCTATCTTTCCTCGAATCCCAGGTCCAACATTTACCATGTCTTCATTTCGATGAGCATATACAACGCCTAAGCCAGAAACCAACAAAAATCTTAGCACGCAGGAGCAAGGACACTGTTTTGAATACCAACTTCCTAAAACTTTTCTCAAGAGTGAAAGCATGCGTGCTTTTTGTGAACCTTTTGCTTTTCCCTGCCATAAGAAAAATGGCGTTTGCCAATAATAAGAAAAGATATTGAACTACAAAAAAATTAAAATTAAAGAATAAACATACCCATGTCTTCAAGCTCTGGTCTACTGGTTCTATCCCTCCTAGAATCATTTTGTCACTCTGATTTTAGACTCACGAAAATGTTACATCCACTTCCTTTGATGAAATAAAGTTGTTTACAAGGTCCGCAAGTCCCTCCCTTTTACTAAGATGATTCCCATCTTCTTGACCCTAATTTTACTCTATTTTCATCTCACTTGTAAAGACCTCATCAGACAGATCACGAAATAAATTGCAGATTCCAAAAAGTTTCTCCCAAAATTCCTTGCAATTCTAAATTGAAACACAAGAACTCCACCATATAAGCAAGAAACACAGCAACAATTTTGCCAATTTCAAACCGATATGCTTATGTACCCGAACACCTTCAAAGTACCATTTCTCCAATTTTCCAGAAACAGCTATATTTGATAGCTGCTGTTTATACACCTAACCGAAATAAACAAGTTCCTCAAGGGAACCAACTGCGAGAAGGTGAAAAACCATAACATGTCGCTTCTGGCCGAAACGGAAAGACATTTCTTGAGCCTGTAAGTCTTGGGCAGGATACCAGTTTGGATCAAATATCACCACACGATTAGCACTTACAAGATTCAACCCAAGTCCACTGACTTGAGTTTGATATAAGGAAAACCTGAAAAGTGAAGGGCGGGGGCCGGGGGTTAGAATGTAGAGCTCGTTCAATGATTTGGATTACCAACTTAATCTTAAATTCTAGTTAGAAAGTTTACTTGTTTGCTTGGACTAATTGAAGTCATCAACCAAAGACTGTTGCAAGTTGGGTGGAGTCAAACCATCAAGCCTTGAGAAGTAGTCGCCCTTTCGGATAAGAACTTTTTCCAGTACTTCAGCATTCTGAGAAGAATAGATAAACTTCACGAGGGAGAAAGAGAATGACTCACAATAACAATAACAACAACAATAAAAAAATAAAAAATAAATAAAAAAGCCGCATGCAAGGAGAATTCAACGAAAATGCCAACTGGAGTCATCTTGAATGATAACTATATAATCTTTTTAAGTGCTTATCTACGTAATTTTCAAAAAAATGAAAGTTCTCAGAACCCTCTCTCTCTCTATGTGTGCAAATTCTCACAAAACCAACGAAACTATCTCCTTTTAATTCTTCCAAGCTGTATACTTCTGAATCCAATTGAATAACGTGATTTTTGGGAGATCCCATTTGATTTCACAATTTGCGAAACTGGGTAGACATTATTGATTAAGTAAAAGACAACATCAGTTCCCGACAGCTAAAGTGGAGCAAGTGAGGGGCTCTAGACCATTGGGTCTAGGGTTCAAGACAAAAGCGCACCTTCCCCCTTTATCTATTAGAAACTAGATAACTATGTTGTCACACCTTTTTGATAAGGGCCAAAGACAACTGCAGCAAACTCTGCATCTCTTATTTGTTTATCTGGATCATCATTGGGGTTAGGCTTAATCAACTCCAGGTGATTGCTTATTTGTGACCAAGAAGTGTGAAAAGATTGATAATAAGGTGCAACCTTAGCTTCAGCTCATCTGAACTATAACAAAGGTGCTAAGCAGAAAGTAAGATCAGAACATCAGCTTGGAACACCTTTGCACTGGGTAATCATAGGCAATGGTAAGTACAAGAAAAGTCCATAACTCTACTTCTACTACTACTACTAAGGTAAACTCCCAACCCATTGCTTTGACATTGAATATCAAAATTAAACAATGAACATCACTTTGGACAAGATAACAAACTTCAAATCCTCTTCCATGTATATGATTAATCTCTCATAAAAGAAGAGAAGTTTCTGAAAGCATCTTATTTATTTTAATCATGATTTTATTTGCCTAGATTTTAGAATTATTATTGCTTGACACCCAATAAAGTACTTGATATCCTCGAAACAGTACAAGGTGAATAATAGTGAAGAACATGACCCCTTGAACTTCAAGCTTCTCACGACTGTATGTTATCTTTGAAACTCCCAACCGCTTACAGGTTTTCTTCAAGTTTCATGACAAGAGACAAATTGATTCCCTATATTCATATTTATTTTAAGCAATTCATCCTTTAATTTCAATGCTTCTTAATTTTGAAAAGATTCTAAAAAAATTTACGACATTCATACTTAACATCTCAAAAGTTGATCCTTGAAGACAATAAACTTCACATAGGATTCCAACTTAGGATATAACAATAATAAATATTTATTAAGTTATTGCTATCGGAGGGTAGCAAGTCCTCCATGAAAAGTGAAGTTGCAATAGACATTATAGATGATTAACAACTACTTGCTATTTGCTAAGGCAAGGAAGGACAAGTCAAAAAGGCATGAATCACAACCACCAGGGTTGTCCCTGTGGAGGTAAGACCAAACTATTCCGTTTGGTACAGTTCTTTTGCAACATTCAACTTGAGTAAGAGGGCTCCCACAACTACATCGAAGGTCCTTATTTATAAGGCATTAGATGTCTGGTAGTTGTAACATTCTCTGATAAAACCACTTCTGCAATTGCCTCATGCCACAAACTACAATGTTATCCTCCTTCCCCATCATAAGATGCTCAATAGTCTCCTCCTTTGTCCTACTTAACATACACTTCTGAAGAACTGCTACCAGGTGTTGTTTTTGCTCATCAGCAACCTAACAAATCTTTCAGGAGCAGTAGACCTTTGACCATGCTTTAAGGGCTCCTCATAAAACTGCCAGAAATGTTCTCGTGTTCCCAGCGACCATAAGGCAACCCAATGAAAGAGATTAAACAATTCCATCATTTTATTCTGCATTACACTTCCTGTCAGACCAAATCGTTTTGGGGTTTCAATTTCTAAACATGCTCTATAAAGCTTTGACTTCTATTCTTAAGCCGATGTGCCTCATCAACAATTACAATCTCCTATTTAACCTCAGTTTTCCACCATAACAACTCTACTACACATGCTTCTGATTTATCATATATCAGATCATGGTCTGCACCATGGTAAACAGAAACACTAAAGCTTGACCACTTAGGAAATTCACTCTCCCATTTTTCGGAAGCATAAGTGGGGCATATTACAAGTACTGGGTTGTCCTTTTTGCCTACCTGATGTTCCTTCAATATTGTGGAAGGAACACCTTCACTATCTTTCCCATACACAGCAGCCAAGGATGCAATTGTTTGAATGGTCTTGCCAAGTCCCCTGTTCAGATTAGATGAAGAGGAATAACTTGATTGTTTCATCCGGGAGTTTAACATGGAAACAGAAGCAGCAAAGTCAGGTGCGTGAATATGGAAATATTTTGCAACCACAAAAAACAAATGAAGACAGACCCCCATATTTATCAGGTCCAGGAATTTTCTAGTATAACAACATCAGGATCCCAGGTACGCAATGTCCATCCCACTTAAGTGGATCTAGAGAGGAGGGGTTGCCTTGGTGATGGTACTACCCTGCAGTATTTTCTGCATGAAGTGGCCACTTTCAAGACTTGTGCTCAACAGCCTGAGGGTTTACTAGTGCATTACAAGGTTACCCCCTTAAAACAACAATAGAAGCATTAAGAAAAGACTAGCGCTGAGAAAGGGTCTATATTCCCCACTGAGAGTACATCATCAAGATTGCAGATAAACATGTACTGCTCATAATGCTTCATACTTTCTTTACCGTGAGTTACTATAAGTACATATGATGGTGGCGATAAACTACTCCCAAGTTCTAATTGCAATGCAATTATTAAGGCAAAACAAACCATTTACAAAGTTGCTTGCATTCAAATTTCAACATGGGTTGTGCAGTACCTAACACCGTTTTCTAAGTGAATTCCAGAAAACATAATTGTGACCACTTTTTGAAATGACTACTCCAGAAACATAACTCACATGTCATCTCCGAGGATGCCCCCATGATTGTTCTTGTACAAACTGTATAGAAACTTCACTCCCTCTCTTTGATGTTCGAGCAACGTACAGTTGATAGATGCAAGAACCTGAAAAATTACAGAATTCCCAAAAATCCTATGGCTTTAGCATGAAAGAGTGCATATAATATTCAATGCTCTAATTGCCAACAAAGAGAAATTATTCAAGAGACTAATCTCACGAGAAGCAGAAAGTTACACTAATGGTACAAACATACTTCATTAGCTAACGTTATTTCTTGAGGCTTTCCCTACAGATGATGAATCCATCCATTTTTGCTTTGAGCGATGAAAACAAGGCAAAAAGGAAAGAAAAATGGAAACCCATAACAACCAGAACAACATCAGTCCATCAAGGGTTTCAACTTCCCATTATTTTCTGTATATCTTTGAAGGCGCATAACTACCATGAGCATCTAAACAGTAATACCATTATCCTACTAGGAGGCAGATCCGTATTCCATGGATTTTAGGTACTCCATAACTATCAGTCGAAGTGGTGTAGAGTGATTAATTCGGCAGCAACACAGAAAATTAATTTCGTATAACCCATTATACACTTAGCATCCCAAATTGATATAGGCAATGACAAGAGTAGTATTCAAGATGTTTGAAAGAGAACATAGATCCTAAGCAAGATCCTAAATTTATCCTAGAACATGCATAAACACATCAGATAAACAATGGGTTCTTCGAGAATAAACTTATGACCACCTGTACGACTGGAATTCAGCCTCTGAGGACAAACAAATGGCTCAAAGGGTCCCGTGTGGTCAAACTGAAACTAATTCAACTGGGTGGTTCTCCCAAACCGATCTGGTTCTGGCTCTGGCTCTGGCTCTGGCTCTTCCCGTTCTTCCTCGTCTTCTTCATTTCCACCCTCACAACGGCCTTGAGATTGCTTGGTCGAACTCGGGGCTTGAATTGGGGGCAGAGAATCTGCGTCTCGTAGAAGCAGAAGCTGACGCGAAAGAGAAGACTTGGGAGGGTTTCTAGGGACCTCCCTAGTTACAGAAACTGTTGTGGGGATTTGAGATTTTGAAGTCGACGGGTAAGCGTCTATTGTTTGCCGAAAACAAGAACAGAGGGAAATTTCAACGCCTCCTTTTGCTTTTCGTCGTTAAGGCTATTTCAGAATGAAGAACAGGCAATCCCACGACCTTTGAACGGGAAATGTCATGATCTTTCTCGTAGGTAGAAGGTACAAACGTTTAATTTAAAAATGAAACAAAATTTAAAATGTCCTTTTTTCTCTTAAGTTTTACTAACATAGTTATTATTTTCGGTGTGAGTTTTTAAATTGTGCACTCACCCTCACACGCTTGAGTGTTATAGGAACCAAATAGGTTGTATAGGTGTAAATCTAACTTAAGTTATTACACTATATTAAAAATATTAAAATTTTAAATTAAAAAATAGCTCAAAATAAAAAAAAATACTTTCTTCGTACTTGCACACACAAGTTTCCTTTTGTGTATAATTTTGCAAACTAATTTCTCTCTACTTCTTTCAAATCCGCTGCACGTGGAGGTCACATTTTTTTATCAATTCAGCTTTGTATTTGCACACTTTATGGTTATGTTCTAAGCTAATAATTGTTTTGACATTCTTAAAGTTTAAATTTTTGTTTTTCAACGTGGAAGCTTTCATACCTCAAAGCAAAATAAAAATAAGATGTTTAACTTGATATCAAAACTCAATTCATGAGATAATATCCTCACATATTGAATATGAAACATGTCAAGGGATAGGTGTCCAAAAAAAAGTTAGCTTAATAGGGAAAAGAATACTATGTCATTTTAAATTTTGTATTGGTTACTACATGCAAAGTAAGTGTTAAGTGACAAGTCACCCATCCACGTCAACGTAACCACATCAATGCCACGTGGTGCCACATTAACATCCATTAAACATGTGGCACCCCAACACCATGTTAGCCCTATGCGTTGCAACCTCGATGCACAACCTTCCTCTCTAAGAAGACCGGCCTCTCCTACACGCACTTGGCCAAAAAATCATCATGGGAATCCTTCCATTTTTATCCCGGTTCTAGATGCATCTCCAAGTAGCCTTGCTATGGAAAGAATTGGAAGCCAACAACCAAGATTTCAAATTCTTTCCAAGCCTTAGTTGAATCCACTACCAAACCCTAAACAACCTTTAATTGTGTAATTAGTTTCAATTAATTTAGGGTTTTGATTTCCTTTTGTGTATAGATGATTTAGGTCTATAAATTAGGGTTCATTATTGTACAGAGTATTATCAAATTGAAAATTCCCTTTTGTTCACTGTTTTAGGGTTCTTGGAGTTCATCGTGTTCTTGAGAAATTAGATTTAATTTCTCAAAGAATTCATTCTTTAACTTGGTATCCAAAGTTATAGGCCACAGCTGAAATTCGATCCTCCCTTCATTTTACCCTAAATGGCCCAAAATCCCACCCCCAATTCTGACAACATCTCCATTTCAGCCACCACCATTCGCCTCAATGGTCCAAACTACCTAGTTTGGAAGGCTCATCTCATGCCGTATCTCTGAGTAATTGATTTGCTCCCAATAATTAACGGGTCTTTACCTCGTCTAGCGGATTTCCTTGCAGTGACTAATTCCAGCGAAGAAACCATTTGGGTTCCTAATCCCGACCACCAAGAATGGCTTAAGTGGGACCAAACTACTCTTAGCCTCCTCCTAAATACCTACTCCAACGCCATAGTTAGCCAGTTGATTAAGCAAGACACCTTTGCTAATGTTTGGAGTGCCTTAGCCCTTGAATTTGATGCCTAAGCTCTGCTCGTGCATCCAACCTTTGCCTTCGACTTCAGGTGGCCTATAAAGGACACCATACGATGTATGAATTCCTCCACGAAATCAATGCTCTTATGGAGGAACTAAGTAGGGTGGGTAAGGTTATCTCCAATAATGAATACCTTACCCACCTCTTCCATGGGCTTTGTTCGGTGAAATTCTAAATGCAAGTGAACATGTCGAACAAGTAATATAATGATAAGAAAGATATCGTCCCATAGAGATTGGTGATTACTAGACCAACTAATTATTAATGATGAACAACTCTTAGAATTTATCTAACAAACCCAAATTGATAGATGATAGACTAATCAATTAAATTTAATAAAACTAAATACGCAAAACATGTTAGAGTGTCCGATTTCACCATAACTATAAGGTATTAATGTAGATTATATATTCTTGCAAGAGGAATAATATCTATGTGATGGTGGAATCTCTTAATTTATTCATTATCCTATGTCTAGGTATAGTGAACCTATTTAGTTCATTAATTCACTATATCTCTATATGTGAATTGAAACAAACCAAATGCATTGGGATCTATGAATATTCCCAATTTACACCGAAAACCATACAAATAATATGGTATATGTCTATTCATATTTAATTTATGGTTACATATTATAAGAAGCAAATGCATATCATCTCCTATCGGTCTCAAATATGCAAATCAGATCATTCAAGAGGTAGCTAATCACTTAAAAACATTAAACGCAGTAATATGTAATTTCACATAAACAAAATATCTTACAAAACATAATAATCATAAGATTCATACCATCATAATTAGATTACATCATAGCTCTAACAAAAATAAACTAAAATATAAAAAAATAATGAGGAAGAATAGTAATAATAAATAAAAAAGGCATCTTGAATCCAAGAACAAGAAGTCTGTCACCCTTTTTATCTTCTCTTTAAGAAAACCTTGAATTCCTGGCCTCTCTCTTGAGTTGTGCTCAATTTCTTCCTCCTCTTTCTTTCACTTCTTCCCTTCTCTTAAATGGAGTTTTGGGTTTAGACCTTATCCTAGTAGAAGTCGGTTTTGGATATCTAAAACAATTGGGTTTTGAACTCCTAAATTAATTGGGATTTGAATTCCTAACATGACTGAGTTTTCTATTTATTTAGAAAACCAAACAACAATAGAAAATCTATTAACAATCATCCAAAGCCCAAGCCCATCTTAACTCTCTTAATCTTGATATTACGATTTTGCCACACCATAAGCATCAGGTTCTCCATGTTCATCCCTTTTCTCTTTGCCTCCCTGTGCTACATAAACAAGATAAATTTAGGTAAATAAAGAAGAGTTCAAATGTTTTCTCATAATTATTAAAGTTATTTATTGCCTAAAATAGGTAAAATAACTCTATAAAAATAGAGTTATCAGGCTTGGTATGTCGTAACAACGATGATTTCCATCTACACTCACACCCAAGGGCTGACCTAAGAAGACCTTCATGGTATTTTCCTCCACCAAGAAGCATAACTCGAATTGGCAAAGTAATCTAGAGCTCCAGCGGTGGCTTTCTCAAGCCACCGAGATTCTGCCTTTCGCATCCATGGAAGACCCCTAAACTGCTCACTCACCCCTCACCGGAATCCCCAAGTTGACAACCAGTTGTTTCCTCTTCCTGTTAATGGCTAGTTCATTGCTGACTATGGCAATCGGCGTCAGGCCCCTCTGCCAAATCTGTTGGCGCATAAGACATTAGGCCACCACATGTTAGGGCCCTTACACTCAACCCAACTTCTTCTCGGGCTGCACCCCATAAGCCCACCAGCTAGCTTGCATTGATATCATGGGCCCTTACTTCAACACTACCTTGGCCTAGTCTCACACAAACTCCTCCTATCTAGTTGATGCCTCAGCCCACTCGCTGACATACTAGTTCCTTGCTTCAAGGGCCACCAATCATGGCATTACTGAGCCTATGGGCCTGGACCCACTTTTTCCCTATTAAGGAGAGGACCGGGTCACTGTAGGTGATTATGTGGGCCTGCCCTTCACCCACACAAGTAATTTACTAAACCCATTTAATTTAAAAATCAATAATGTTTTAGTAGTCCCCTAAATTTCAAAAAATCTTTTATTTATCTCACAATTTACCAAGGATAATAATTGTGCCTTCATTTTTTGCCTTAATTTTTATATTGTATAGCACCTACCTTTGGGCTAGACTTTGCTTAAGGGCTCATTGGATTGCGAGTTATATCACTTTCACCCAAATAAATTAGAGCACAAGCCCAAAATATTTAATGTAACTATTAATATGTCTGAAAAATGACATCATCGTCTAAGGCATGCAAATTACCTTATTGTCCTCAAAGTGCTTCATATGAATAAAATAAATGTTGAAGGCAATTTTAATTCCATTTATGTTGCTTGTCATCACATCCATCTACTTGCACAAAATCCAAGGTCCCACTTGACCTAATTCATTTTGATATTTAGGGACCTACCCCAACTTTATCTCATTCAAGCAACAAATATTATATTGCCTTTATTGATGATTTCTCGAAATTTACCTAGATTTATGCATTCTAATCTCGAAATCAATTCATTCCAATTTTTGAACAATTTCAAAAATTTGTTGAAAATCAATGTTCTTTTAAGATTAAAAATATTTAATGTGATGGCACTTTTGAATTTCTATCTTCTACCTTTATCAATTTACTTACACAATTGGGCATTCATTAATATTTATCCAGTCCCTATGCACATTTCAAAATGGCTGAGTCGAGTGAAAACACCGCCACATCATTGAAACATGGCTCTCTACTTAATCACGCACAAGTTCCCTCTCTCTATTGGGACTATGCCTTTGAAGCCACTGTCCACATTATCAATCGGCTTCCTAGTGCCGCCATTGGTAATAAATCTCCCTGGGAATTATTTTATGGACAACAACCACTAATGTCCCATTTTCATATTTTTGGTTGTCTCGTTTTTCCCAATTTATGACCTTATGCTAAAAAAAAATTGGAACCTTATTCCAAACCTTGAATATTCTTGGGATACTCCTCTAGCTATAAAGGCTATAGATGTCTCTATCCTAATACAAATCGGTTGTATATTGTTGTTGATGCCTCCTTTGATGAGACTAAATTTCCCTCTCATTAGGCATTGCAACCATCTTCATCCTCTACTCTTTCTGATGTTCCCCTTTAATTTTCTTTTCCTTCTTTAACAAGGCCTATGGTTCCATCTCTTATAAACCACCACCTCTACTAGCCTCAAACTCTCGACCTTATGAGTTTAACATTCAGGATCCTCCTACATCCTCTACTACCACCTCCACTCATCCCATGACTACACATCTTAAAGGTGGTACCATATCTCGGAGAACGTTAACTAGGCAACAAACATATGCCTTAACTACCACAACTCATCCTTACAAGGAACCCATTTACTTTAGTGAAGCAGTTGCTTCTCTTGAATGACATCAAGTGATGGCCGATGAATACATTACGCTAATAAGAAATCAAACATGGGAGCTTGTTCCTCCGTCTCCCCATATCCAACCAATTGGTTGCAAATGGGTTTACAAAATTAAACTTCAATATGATGGCACCCTTAAAGGCTATAAAGCTCAATTAGTTGCAAAAGTGTTCCATCAATGTCCAAGCATTGACTACACTAAGACATTTAGTCCTATTGCTAAACCCATAACAATTTGGACATTACTCTCTATTGCATTTAGTCATGGTTGGACAATCCATCAACTGGATGTTAAGAATGCCTTTCTCCATGGCCATTTTGAAGAAGAAGTCTTCATACAACAACCTTAGGGTTTCATTGATCCCTAACTTCCTCACCATGTTTGTCACCTTTATCAGTCTCTTTATGGCCTCAAACAAGCCCTACAAGCATGGAATTATCGTTTATCCCAATATCTCCAACAAATTAGCTTTTCCATTTCCAAAGCAGACTCTTCTTTATTGTTGGAATATATTGTAATGAAACTAGAATATATTAACATTTTGATGATGAGTAAAATAGGATTATAATATGAGAATAGTATAATCAGTGTTTGATTGTTTATTGGTTTAAATAAGAAAATCAATATTAGAACTTTATGTAGGAAAGTACTGTTCACGCATATGCAAAATAGCCTCCAACGGTAAGAACACTGTTCACCATAGTACTGTTCATGCATGATTCAAAATTGCCTCCAACGGTAAGAACTCTGTTCATGTAAATAGTACTGTTCACACAAATAGTCTATTCACCAACGGAAAAAAAAAAGGGGGAAGAAGAAAAGAAGGTGGGAAATCAACGGTTTGTTGGATCAACAGCTCTTTTGAGTGATATCTTGATGCTATATAAGAGATAGAAGGTTAAGTGTTTGAGACAACTAAAAATAAGAGAAGTTAAGTGTTCTTGAAGTGAAATCTCATCAATCTTCTCTCAAGCTCATCAAGTTCATCAAGCTAAACAAATCATTCGGTGATTCTATTCTAAGCTCATTACTGATATTCTTGCTAGGAAATCAATTTGATTTTCAATTGATATCATATTTGAGCTAATTTGGTTCGGATAAATAGTGCTATGATTTGATAAATTGGGGCTTCTATCCATACTACTTTAGATCAAATATTTGCACTTATCTGAAGCTTAGGAAATCAGTTTGCTCTTCAATTCATATCTTAATTGAGCTAATTTCATACGAGTAAACAGTGCTAGGGTGTATTTGAATTTGGGGCTTTTGTCCATATCATTCTGTATTAAGTCACTAGCACTTGTTTGAAGCCTCTGAACTTGAATTCATATCTTACAGAAGTTGAATTTAGAAATTGTACTTAATTGTTACTCGTTGTTTAAATTCTTGGGGAGAGAATTTGTAACTGGGATTAAATGATTGGTTATCCTTTGTAACTTGGATTAAAGGATTGGTTATCCTTTGTAATTGGGATTAAAGGATTGGTTATCCTTTGTAATTGGGATTGAAGGATTGGTTCTCCCTTGTAACTGGGTTTGAGGGATTGGTTATCCCTTGTAATCAATTGTGTAATTAATTGAAGAGTGACTCTAGTAGGTTGTTGCTAGAGTGGGGTGGAGTAGGTGCCGAGGTGGCTTGGGCCGAACCACCTTCCAAAAATCTGTGTCTTTGTCTTGTGTGATAACTTTACTTGTTGCCTTTATTGTTTAACATAAGAAAAACGAAAAAGACTAAAAGATTTTTGATAAACCTAATTCACCCCCCCTCTTAGGTTGCTATAGGATCCAACAAGTGGTATCGGAGCAGGCTATCTCTACTCTGACTAGATTTAGTTAGATATTAGTGAGATTTGCATAGCAACCAGAATGGCTGCCTTATTGACCTTCAATAAACCGCCCATATTTGATGGTACAAACTATAACCATTGGAAAAATATAATGAAAATGTTTATAATGGGACAAGATGTAGAATCTTGGAAAATCGTAAACAAAACAATAGAAATACCCAAAGAATCACCTTTACTTTGGTCAAATGAAGTTTCCAAAGAAATGGAGAAAAATGGTAAAGCTATGACTATGTTGTATTATTCTTTGACTGCATCTGAATATAATAAAATCTCTACTTGTCAAACAGCAAAAGAACTTTGGGATAAATTAGAGGTCTTGCATGAAGGAACTGAAAAAGTTAAAGACTCTAAAATTGACATGTTGATCCATAACTATGAATTGTTTGTGATGAAACCAGGTGAAAGCATTTCTGAAATGTATAATAGATTTTCTGATATTGTTACCAAACTTACATTACTAGGAGAGACTTATCCAAATAAGAAATTAGTTAAAAAGATTTTAGCATGTTTGGATAAAAGTTGGGAAGCTAAAAGAACTGCCATAGAAGAAGGAAATAATCTGAATACAATGAAGCTAGATGAATTGATAGGATCTCTATTAACATATGAGCTTCAAATTAATAGAAGAAACAATGATATAGAAGAGTCAAAGAAAGTAGATAAAAATATTGCTTTTAAAATTGCTGTAAATGATAATTCTGATTCTGATGAGGAGGTTGCATTACTTGTTCGAAAAATAAGGAAGTTCTACAAAGCAAAAGGTAAGAATGCAACTGGGGCTACTGATGATCTTTGCTTTGAGTGCAAGAAACCAGGTCATATAAAAGCAAATTGCCCAACTTTGAAGGGAAAAGAGGATAGAAAGTCTAAGAAAAAAGCAATGGTGGCTACTTGGGATGATGACTCATCTTCGGATGAAGAAGTAGTGGAGACAGCAAATATATGCTTCATGGGGATAGAAAGGCATGTTGAAAAGAGTGAATCAATGCCTATTTGGGATAAAGACAACTTATCTTCTGATGAAGAAGAAGATAAAAGGAACTTTAAATGTTTCATGGCAATGGAGAGTCATGATAACTATGAGGTAAGTATATCTAACAAGTGTCAAGATTGTACTTTATTCAATGAGCTGAATGATACATTCAATGAAGTAGTTGATAGATTGCATGAGTTAGAATCTGAAAATAAAGCATTAAAAGAAAATATGTCCAACATGCAATCTGAAAAGAATAAGCTTGAATGCCAATTAAAGAAATCAAGTTTGAATGTAGAAGAACATGAGAAAATGAAAAACCAATATGAGCTAGCTGTAAATGAAAATTCAAGCATGAAACTTGATATTAAAAAGTTAAAAGAAACAATTTTATCTCATGGAAACAAATATGAAATGAATGATAATATGTGCATGTGTTCTGATTTGAATGAAAAGCATGAGCATATGAAGAATGAAATTGATTCTTTAACTATAAAGTGTCAAATATTGAATGCTTAAAGAAAGAGCTTGAAAACAAACTAGATAGCTCAACATGCTTGCTGAACAAGTTTGCTAACGGGAGTGCCATGCTTGAAAAGATATTACAAACACAACAAGGCGTGTATGACAAGGCTGGTATAGGTTATAGATCTAATGTTGATGCAAAACCTTTTAGTAGATTCTTTGAAAAGAAAAACTACATGACTACCTTGTATGACAAATGCACATATTGTAAATATGTTGGTCATTCAATTGATAAATGTCCATTAAAAGCTGGTAGAGGCTTTAAGATTGAAAGAAAATGGGTGCCAAAAGGCACAATGATCTCTAACACTCAAAGACCCAAGGAAAGAAGGGTACCATACATGCAAGCTCTTTTATTTGTTTCTGCAGGACATGAACATAGAGACATCAACCATTGTGGGAGCATTGTGATTTGTAAAGGTCCATGGCACATAACCAAAACAATATGAGTATACATTCATATTATGGTGAAACATAAGGTAGTAAGTGTGGTAAGAAATAATAATCATAAACTTGCATATGATCATATTTATACTTGCTAAATATCATGCATACTTGCTGAAAATTGTTGAATTACATGATGAAAAATGTTTTCTTCTTATGTCAAATAATTCTACGTAGGTTATTGTGTGAATGAATTTGTATGATGAATAATGTGATGAGATTGATAAACCTATATCCAAATATTCATCATCCTAGTATGGTAACATGATAGGGGAGCATTAATTAAAATATTTGCTTCATGTTACAAGCTAGTCCTTATTAGAAAGACTTACAAGTTAGTCTTTATAATTGTTTTGTGTATAATAATGGAAAGGAAAATTTGGGTAAATTTGATTCCAAATGTGATGAAAGAATCTTTCTAGGATACTCTAGTAGTAGCAAAGCACTTAGAGTTCTAAATAACATTAGTGGTAGAGGAATCAGTCCATGTAATATTTGATGAAACTATTAACTCCCAAGCAAGGGATAGGTTGATTACATGTGTAGATGAAAATCCAATGATTGCACCACTGATGGACACTTCACAAAGCAATGCTTCTAGTACAAGTAAAAATTCAGAATTTGTACCATTGCTGGAAGCTCTAGACAGCAACTCTCCTGATGCTAGCATTATACAAGATGAAAGGGAAGAGTGGCCAGAACATGTGCAAAGAGACCCTAACTTATCCAAGGGTACGAAATGAGGTAACAACTACTAATATTATTGGAAATTCCTTGGATAAGGTCAGTACTCGTTCTTCAACTTATAATATTTGTGCATTTGCTGCATTTCTATCACAAAAAGAACCTATGAATATTAAAGAAGCATTACTTGATAGTAATTGGATAATTGTCATGCAAGAAGAGTTAAATCAATTTCAAAGAAGTAAAGTTTGGGAATTAACTCTTAAACTAGAAAATAAAACCATCATTGGAACAAAATGGATATATAGGAATAAAATGGATGAACATGGAACAATAGTTAGAAATAAGGCGAGACTTGTTGCACAAGGATATAATCAAGAAGAAGGCATAGACTATGATGAGACTTATGCACCGGTAGCTAGATTGGAATCCATTCGCATGCTTTTAGCTTATGCATCTCATAAGAATTTCAAATTGTTTCAAATGGATGTCAAAAGTGCATTTTTGAATGGTTACATAAATGAGGAAGTATATGTTGAACAACCTCCTGGTTTTAAAGATCATTTGTTTCCAAATCATGTTTTAAAACTCACTAGGGCATTGTATATTTTAAAACAAGTTCCAAGAGCTTGGTATGATCGTTTGAGTACATACTTGGTGAAAAACAACTTAAAAAAGGGTGTTGTTGACACTACTTTATTCATCAAGTCATATGATTCTGATATTCTTCTAGTTCAAATATATGTAAATGACATCATTTTTGGTTCATCTAATTCATCTTTGTGCACTGAATTTGCTGAACTTATGAAGAAAGAATTTGAAATGAGTATCATGGGAGAACTTAGTTATTTTCTAGGATTGAAAATCAAGCAAACAGCACATGGTATTTTTATCTCTCAAAGTAAATTTACATATGAACTTCGTAAGAAGTTCAACTTTGATCAAGTCAAAGAGATAGATACTCCTATGGGTACTTCTACCCATATACATGCTGATCCAGAAGGTACTTCCATTGATCAAAAGACTTATAGAAGCATGATAGGATCATTGTTATACCTTACTGCTTCCCGACCTGATATTCTTTTTAGCGTGTGTCTTTGTGCACAGTATCAAGCTGATCCTAAAGAAAGTCATCTTGCTGCTGTAAAGAGAATCTTTCGATATCTCAAGCACACACCTAAGCTAGGTATATGGTATCTTAGAGAATCATCTTTTCATTTGCATGCATATAATGATGCGGATTATGCTGGTTGCAAAACTGATCGTAAGAGTACTGGTGGAACATGTCAATTTCTAGGAAATATGTTAGTTTCATGGTTCTCTAAGAAACAACAAAGTGTTACTATCTCTACTACCGAAGCTAAATATATTGCTTTAGGAAGTTGTTGTGCACAAGTTCTTTGGATGAAAAATCAACTTGCTGATTTTAATTCATCTCAAAGTTCTATATCTTTGAAGTGTGATAACACAAGTGCTATTAACCTCATAAAAAATCATGTTCAGCATTCTCACACTAAACACATAGAGATTAGACATCATTTCATAAGGGATCATGTCCTTAAGGGAAATGTCACCATAGAATATGTTAGCACTTTTCATCAACTTGCGAACATCTTTACTAAACCTCTCGACAGAGAAAGGTTTTGTTATCTATGAAAAGAGTTAGGAATGTGTAATGTAGATGATTTATAGGTCTAGTTTTAATCTACATCATTATATTAATGTATTGGCATACATGTGCTCTTCATCAATCTCATGATTGAAGTAGCCTTCATTGTCAATCAACATTCCCTTTCTTGTAACAAGAAGGGGCCCTTCCTAGTTTGAGGGGGAGTTTACTTGATATTCTGCTGCAACACTCCAAACTCGGATGTAAACTCCACTTTACAACAATGGTAGGTGCTACTACTCAGGGGGAGCTTTTGATTCATCATATCGGGTATGATCTTTCCAATTTTTTATTACTTGGTGATACACCACATGCCTTGTAAGATCTGTATCATTTCTCTTTTGCTGGTAAGATCTGAATTTTGCTTTTTGGAACTCAATTCTGCAAATATGGTGATGTTGTGATGATATATTTTGTTGATGTGTGCACATCTTTGTTATCATCTACTCTGCTGTAAATCTCTGTGTATCATGCAGAAAATACATTTCCTCTCACTACATACATGAAACAACAACTCTCTCCATGATCAAATGTTTTTAAATACATTTATTGTCATGATCAATGGATATTTTTCATGCATATACTCCTATATCCTTTGCTTTGTGGCTGGTTGAACTACTTTGCAAGGAAGCTATCTTTGAGGGGGAGTTATGAGCTTTTATGATATGTTAAAATAACCTCATGCCATAGTTTTATGATTTTAGTATTATTATGGTTATAGCACATGATTTACTGTTTTTGGTGTTGATAAAGCAAAAAAAGGGAGAAATATATGCTATGATGCTATGTTTATCATATATATTTGATGTACTTGGAAATTGATATAAGGAGAAAAATCATTTGGTATAAGGGGAGAAATACATGATGTTATATTAGGTCATTATATTGGTCATATGCACTTTGGACTTGATATAGGGGGAGAAATATATTTCTTGATTGTTATATTGATGTACTTTAGATCTCGTATTGATTATGCATCAATATATATTTAAAAGTGTTTTCAAAGTGCTTATGCTTGACTTGGAAAATTGAAAGTTGAAAAGATGAAAATAATTTATATTACATCAAAATGTTTATTTTATCATCATCAAAAAGGGGGAGAATGTTGGAATATATTGTAATGAAATTAGAATATATTAACATTTTGATGATGAGTAAAATAGGATTATAATATGAGAATAGTATAATCAGTGTTTGATTGTTTATTGGTTTAAATAAGAAAATCAATATTAAAACTTTATGTATGAAAGTACTGTTCACACATAGTACTGTTCACGCATATGCAAAATAGCCTCCAACGATAAGAACACTGTTCACCATAGTACTGTTCATGCATGATTCAAAATTGCCTCCAACGGTAAGAACGTTGTTCATGTAAATAGTACTGTTCATACAAATAGCACTGTTCACCAACAGAAAAAAAAAGGGGGAAGAAGAAAAGAAGGTGGGAAATCAACGGTATTGTTGGATCAACGGCTCTTTTGAGTGATATCTTGATGCTATAGAAGAGATAGAAGGTTAAGTGTTTGAGACGACCAAAAGTAAGAAAAGTTAAGTGTTCTTGAAGTGAAATCTCATCAATCTTCTCTCAAGCTCATCAAGTTCATCAAGCTGAAGAAATCATTCGGTGATTCTATTCTAAGCTCATTACTGCTTTGATATTCTTGCTAGGAAATCAATTTGATTTTCAATTGATATCATATTTGAGATAATTTGGTTTGGATAAATAGTGCTACGATTTGATAAATTGGGGCTTCTGTCCATACTACTTTAGATCAAATATTTGCACTTATCTGAAGCTTAGGAAATCAGTTTGCTTTTCAATTCATATCTTAATTGAGTTGATTTCATACGAGTAAACAGTACTAGGGTGTATTTGAATTTGGGGCTTTTGTCCATATCATTCTGTATTAAGTCACTAGCACTTGTTTGAAGCTTCTGAACTTGAATTCATATCTTACAGAAGTTGAATTCAGAAATTGTACTTAATTGTTACTCATTGTTTAAATTCTTGGGGAGAGAATTTGTAACTGGGATTAAAGGATTGGTTATCCTTTGTAACTGGGATTAAAGGATTGGTTATCCTTTGTAATTGGGATTAAAGGATTGGTTATCCTTTGTAACTAGGATTGAGAGATTGGTTCTCCCTTGTAACTGGGTTTGAGGGATTGGTTATCCCTTGTAATCAATTGTGTAATTGATTGAAGAGTGACTCTAGCAAGTTATTGCTAGAGTAGGGTGGAGTAGGTGCCGAGGTGGCTTGGGCCGAACCACCTTCCAAAAATCTGTGTCTTTGTCTTGTATGATAACTTTACTTGTTGCCTTTATTGTTTAACATAAGAAAAACGAAAAAGACTAAAAGATTTTTGATAAACCTAATTCACCCCCGCTCTTAGGTTGCTATAGGATCCAACATTTATTTGTCTTACACACTACTACCTATAATGCTTTTCTATTAGTTTATGTGGATGATATCATCCTTACTAGAAGTGCTAATGCCTCCATATCTCATATTCTCCAT
Organism: Casuarina glauca; assembly: GCA_028551395.1. NCBI lineage: Eukaryota > Viridiplantae > Streptophyta > Magnoliopsida > Fagales > Casuarinaceae > Casuarina > Casuarina glauca. The sequence continues at coordinate 11,016,923 of CM052351.1, forward strand.
CAATTATAAAAAGAATTTGACATAAAAGATCTTGGTGATCTTCACTATTTCCTTGGGATAGAAGCATTATCCATACCCATTGGCCTTATTCTCCATCAAGCCAAGTTTGCCCATGAAATTATTAACCATGCCAAAATGGATGTTGCTTGTGGTGTTTCCACAGCGTGTAATACAAGCCACCCTTATTCCATTCATGATGGTGAACCTTTATTTGATCCCACCCATTATTGTAGTATTGTTGGGGCTTTCAAATACTTCACCTTTAAAGTTGACTTAGTTTAATTGCGATAGATATATTTGCAAGGGAGGTGATACAGAAGGGGAGCATACTCAAAAGGAATATAGAATTGAACTTTGTTACAATTGGAATGTATTGGGGGGGGGAGGGGTTTACCTAGTGTTCTGGTGTAGTTGTTCAAATTCTTCTTTGGATAATTTTTGGAACATCAATAGATAATAGGCAAATTAACTGTATTTGGAACTAAGCACTCAGATAACAGAAGTGGGGGAAAATTGGGTAGAATCTCCCCTGCAATTGAACCAAATTCTTGAATACAGCAGTCCTTCCATAACAAAAGTAACAACACAATACGAACAATGTCTGCCAGAAGATTACACTATGCTACAACTACGGTTTCCACTACCATCTAGCCGCTACAAGCTAACTACGAAAGCTACCATTACAACTACCATTACACTACGATGCAGCTAAGGAAAGATACAAGACAAGGGTTCTTTGATGCCGATCTCTTATGTGCTCGTGCCTTTTTCTCTTTCGTTCATTGTGAATTTCCATCTCTGCCCTTACATAATTACTACTTTTGCCCTTACTAAGCCATGTGTCTTTCGCTATTAGGAAGGATCTTAACAAAGGGCCAAGTGGTAATTACACTAGAACAAGTCGGTCTCCACTAAGGGTAGAATGAAGCTAAAATGAAAAGAGTGGAAGGTTGCGATAGTGATAAGAGAAAGAAGGATGGAACTCAAAAATCTGAAGGTTCTTCCAAGATTACCATTCTGAGGTTCTAGAAGATGACAAAATCTTGCAAACCTAGGCTATAGATGAGGTCGTTTGTTGGAGAAGCTGGTGCCTACAAAAGAAGAGGAGAAACGAGCTTCAAAACAACAAGTTTTTCCAGAGCTTTCAAGAATGAGCGATTTCAAAAAAAGAAAAACTTTATTCCTCTAAAGATCGAAATCTCTTTGTGGTTCTCTCTCATTTAACTTTAACAGATTTTCTTTACACTACCGATTGATGCTTGATTGAGTCATATTGTATGATTGGTAGTTGATTGCAAAATCCCTAAAACTTAATCTTGTTATCATTTGGAGATTTCTATGTTTGATACCTCACCGAGTATTGATTCATTATTTGTATTGTGAGGTTGATACTACATTGTATTATAGACTTCTATAATTGGTAATTTAAGGAATTACCATGCTTTGGTACCCTTTGATAACTTGTCAAAGGAGGTGGGTTGGATGTGTTAATCCAATCACTTAAAAAATTAGTGGAATCCTTTGTTAGGATTACCAAAGGAGGCGGGCTGGAAGAGATTTTCCAATCACTTAAAATATGCATGCCTTTTTTCTCCTATATCACCGATTGATCATATTTGTGTTTTTCTTGAGGCTGATCAGATTTTTGGCACTTGAAGTGCACAGGGTTGCCGAGGTTTTACACTACAAGTTTGCCTTAACCCCTTTACATCTAATTTGCTACAGCTTGAAAGTATTAAATAGAACAAAAAACCTAATTCAACCCCCTCACAGGGTTGCAAAGGGACCCAAGAAAGCAGGCACTTGTTATGGTTGATCAATAGGCGTAGTTCTCATCAAAGTTGAGGGCTAACTTAGCTAAACAATTAGCTGAGATCACTTGAGCCATCCAATGTCAACTTACGAACCTCAATGTCCACTTGAATGTTCTAAAGAAGCCAAAAATGGAGCCAAGTGAAGGCTCCAGCTTAACCGGACATGGGAAAACATCATGTAAGGAGACATAATCCATCATGCCAAAGCTAATCGACAAAGTATGAGAATAGACTTCCCTCATTATGCTAGAGAAAGGGATCTAATTTAAGGGTCAAAGAGGCTCCCCATACTTCACCTACTATCAAATCCTAGAGAACGAATTGGTAACTATTGCCTCCTGGAATCTGGAAGGAGATGCACATATCTAGTGTAAAGTCTTGAAGGAAAGGAGCCCATCTAGAGAGCTAACCTAGACCTAGCTCATTGACTCTCTTCCAAACATAGGTACCGCCCGGATTCTAGTACTTCTATGGGGATTTGACGAAGTTATGCGAGAAGGGAATAGTGGAAGAAATTCAAATGGAGTTTGCACATCTGCTCTTAAAATTAGGTCCAATGACATAATTTAAGGGCACGGAGAACTAATCCTATAGTTTTAGGAAGGACCCATTGACTTTTGGTATGGACATCAAGAACTTTAAGCTTTTTGATTTTAAGAATTGGTTAAATACATGAATGGTTATTATTATTTGGAATTTTGTCATGTTTATGCACTGTCAAATGCAGTTAACCTGTTTAATCATATGCTTGTGAAAGATATGATTTTGTGGAATGCAATTATATCTAGGTTTTTAGGGATTGGTGAGTTCAATATGGGTCTTGGATTATTTAAAAGAATGTTTCAATCCAATTTTTATAAACTTGATCAAGGTACTTCGACGACAATTTTATCAACTTATGATGGATATGAGTATTGTCACCTTAGTAAAATGATTCATAGGTTTGGTGATTTTTGGTTGGTATCCACTTCAAATTATAGTGGGAAGTGCTTTGACAACATCATATTTTTGATGTGGTTGTTTTATCTCAGGAATGTGGGTCTTTGATGGAATGCTTGAAAGGAATGTAGTTAGTTGGACGGCTATGATCTCAGGCCTTGCACATAATGCGTTCTATGAGGATAGTTTGAAACTTTGTGTTGAAATGCTGTGTGGGTTGTTGGATCCAAATTCTTTGACATATTTGAGCTTGCTGGTAGCATGTTCAGGCTTTTAGGCATTAATGGAAGGGCATCAAATTCATGGAATCCTTTGTAAATTGGGAATCCAATCAGGTCTGTGCACAGAGAGTGCACTAATGGACATTTATTCGAAGTCTGGAAGTGTTGAAGATGCATGGAAAATCTTTGAGACTGCCGCATAGCCTGATGGGGTTACTTTGACTTTATTCGTAAGGTTTTTGCACAAAGTGTATATGAGGAAGAAGCTATACAAATTTTTGCTAAAATTGTTGAGGTAGAGATTTAAGGTTGATCCAGACATGGGTTCTGTTGATCTTGTGGCATTTGGAGTTGCCAATTCAATGGGTCATTTTTTGCAAATTCACACTTTAGTTATCAGAAAGAACTTTGATAATAATATTTTTGTTAGTAATGGACTTATAAATATGTACTCCAAGTGTAGTAATTTGAAAGATTTTGTTGAAGTGTTTAGTCAGATGCACAGAGGAGCTTAGTCTCTTGGAATCCATTATTGCAGCTTTTGCCCACCATGGGGATGGTTTTTCTCTCCCAATCACCTATAATTTCTAAATCATCTGCACGCTATCCATATTCATGTGTACAAAGGACCCCCTATGCCTTCTTTTATGCTTTTTATGGGCATCTTCCCAGGGTTGGTTAGCTACTTGCAAGTTCTTGCAAGGTCTTTGCTTGGTTTCTTATGCTTTGTGTGTGTGCACTTTTTTTTTTTTCTACTCTTGGAATAATATTGGAAATCCTACATGCTCTTTGGTTACCTAAAAATCTGATGTAGTACAAAATCACTATTCAACACTTAATGTGAATTAGACTGGTTGTTCATTGCCTCTGGTTTAGCATTTCTTAAAACCTAATCCATTTTTGAGCCTCTGTACTATGTCTAGTGCTGCTTTTCACTTATTTTTGTTTTTTCTTTTTAAATCATTCAAAACTGGACAAATATGACCTTGATTGAATCCATAAAGCTGTTCATCAATCAGGCAGTACATGGTCTTAGGTGCTGCTCGGCGGTCAATTTATCTCCTTTGTTGTGGATGGTTGTTTGGGATCACAGTAAAACCTATTCCATTTTTAAGGTTCTGTACCATGTCCAGTGCTGCTTTTTACTTATTTTTGTAGAACCCAGCTCTTCGTCAATATTCTTTTACTCTTTGGTTTTTAAAATTTCTTATGTGTGATTTGTAGGGAATTGTAATGTGGATAATAATTTTATGATAATTAAAAGGCATCCTCTTTTAAGTGCAAGTTGAGCTGTCTGGTGTTTGATTGTCTTCCACCGTCATGTTCAGATGCGGATTGGTGTTGCAACATAGCACATGCATTTGTGATAAAACTATCATCTTCTTCTCCGTCTTCTTCTTCTTGAAGTTTCTTTACTTTGCGGTTTCAATTAGTTGACCAAAACATCCACTATCAGAGTTCCAATTTGTGGTAGAAGGATGATAGAAAAGGCCCATCATAAGAATTTCGGGATTGAAGATGAAAACCAGGCGAAGGGGCCGGAACCCATTTGAAATATTGACCGTCTATAACTTTTTCCCATACCTTTTGTGATCCGAAAGCTATACTTCACCAGCAGGCTTTCCACTTGGACAATGCATAAAACATACACGAAGGGAAGGCATTACGGGATGCGTCAAAGGAAAGAGTTGGTTGTGGAAGAAAATTGAAATGAGTATATACATGGCAATATTAAGCTGTTTATTATTTTTTTCACTGTTGGTATTTTTGTCTCTTTTGTCGAATATTTTTGTTGGATGCACTTCATTACTTGTTTTTGGAAACAAACTATACAATAAACGAACGAAAACCGTGCCCTCTCCTTTTTTTTTTTAATAGATAAAATCAAAAGCAAAGGAGAGAATGGGGTGTCAACGGATGTGTTCTGCTTTCTTTCGGTCACGTCTCTCCCTAGGTTCTAGAGTATGTCCTAGAGGATTTGCTCCTGATTAACAGTCAAGAGTTCATTTGTAATTACCTCTAGAACTCTATAAGGATGAGATCTCACCACTACCTCATTTGTAAAATTAACGATTGTGAATTCTATCATGTGAATTTAAAACCTATAAGCGGTGCTGCTAAGTTAGATCATCCCTTGGTGCACAAAAAAACTGATTTTGATGTCGTGGGCTCCATTGATGGTGTACTCTACATTTTTTTTCTTTTTTTTTTTTAAAAAAAATTTATTTATAAACGCACACACTCGAGGAAGGGGGATGGATTGGTGTACTCTACATTGCCAACTACTTCAAGGATGAGAGAGGGAACCTTTTATAGCCTACTATTTTTGTGTGGAACCTATCGACCAAAAGGCACAATGAATTGCCCAAGATAGACCTAATAGACAAGGACTATAAGTTGGTGAAGATTTTCGAAACAATTGGTAGAAGACTTGTGTTTTAGGTTAAATTAGTCTAAAAGCCAATAGGTGGAGAGATGTTGAAAATGTGCCCTATAGATATATACATCATGCCAATGGGATCCCTATGAAAGAAAACTTACATTGGATCGCGAGTCAGAAAGGATTCACTTATAGCTTTTAATCTTACAAAAGAGTTATAGAGAAGTCCCATTCCCACCTACTGTGTTACTTATGTGTATTTGGGATGGGGTTTCTAGACGATTGGGAGGGTTAGAAGGATGCTTGTGCTATATAGAAATAAGTAGTTTGTCTTTGATAATATTTGGTTGATGAGGCTATATGGGGTGCAAGATTCATGGGTTAAGTTAGTTAAGCTCCATTTAAACCCAAGACCCCAACTTAGGGAAGAGAGAGAAAATGCTATTGACTTTTCACAAGTCAAATTTGAATTTTAAACCTTGATACAATGGTTAAACCTTTGGTGCCAACATGGCTTCCAACCCTAATTATCATCGTCCACATACTGACTCGTCTCAAGCATGGCCATCCTAAAGGGGTCTACTGCCAAAGCGATTCCCGGGGGGATCTACTCTAGGTTAGTAGCAAGGATCACTAGTTCTGTGACCATTATACAAGGCAGCACTATGAGGGAACACCACCTTCTCTATGACAACATTATTGGAGGTTCCTATTTTTTAAATATTAAGTTAGCACCCAAGGCTTGTCAACATATTAATGGTATTAAAATCCACATTAGCATGCCATGTCAAAATGGCCACATTAGCCTCCACCTCATCAATGGGAGGATGACACGTGGCTAACCATAGCCACGTCAGCCATGCACCACAAGATGCTAATGCACCTTCTCTCTCCCCAAAACTTATGGTCTATCATAAATGCACTTGGTCAGAATCTAGTCACTAGAGAACTTCCCTTTTGAGCAAATATATGTGTGATCTTCACCATAACTTGGAATTGTCAACCAAATGAAGCCATCAACCACATTAAGAACGAATTTGGGAAAAACCCCAAATTCTCTCAAGATTCATCACAATCACAATTCATTTCATAGATATGTAAATTAGACTTAATTGTATTAAGGTTTTTCGTTCCTTTCCTGTGTATTCTAAGGATTCCTAAAATTGGGAATTAATTGTTAATTTCAATGATCGAAATCAATTATCCCTTTTTCAAAATTAGGGTTTCATGTTCTTAAGTTAAATATGTGAAATTCAAAAATTTTGGTGAAATTTATGTTTCAATTTGGTATTAGAGCACATCCTTTTCCATTTTTTCCACTTTAATGGCCTAATCATAACTTAATTTCGTTCCCACCCAACCCCCTATCCCTCTTCAGACCAAAAACATCTCAACTCCAACCACCTTTGCTTGTCTCAAAGGACTAAATTATTTTGCTCTAGAAAGCTCGCACTTTGCCATATCTCCAAGCTACCAAATTGTTGCCATTTATGGATGGATCTCTTTTCTGCCCTATTGAGTTCATTACCACCACTAATGCTGGTGGCGCCAAATTGCGCTCAAATTACTCCTTAACATGTGCTTAGACGTAATTGTCAGCTAACTAATGAAACAAGAGACCTCTTTTAACGTCTAGCAAGCTCTAGCAGAGGAATTCACTGCCCAGAGTAGCGCTAAGGCATCTAGCCTCCGTCTGTGGCTTCAAGCGATCACCAAAGGACATTGCTCAATGTTTGAATTTCTTCAAGAAATTAATTCCCTAATGGACAAACTTGGTAGCATGGGTGAGGTAATTTCCAACAACAAATACCTCACCCACCTCTTTCGTGGTCTTGGAGCTCCCTATGCACTGCTTGCAACCACTATCTTGGTCTATACTCAAAACTCCGGCCTCACCAAAGAAGAAGACCTCTAGGGTCTCTTCTTCATTTAGGAGGCCTAACTAGAGCGGGTAGAATGGTCTCATACTTCACTAGTGCCTCTTTTGATGGCCCAAAACCAACTTACTCAACCATGGGTTGTGGTTTAAACCCACATCCACACTTAGATTCAATGGAGGACCACCCCTACCAAAGATACATCATCCTTTCTATTGCCTGCTAAGGTCGTTTCACCCATGACAGCGGAAATCGTCACCATGCTCCTTGGTGTCACATTTGCTGATGCACTGACCACTGGGCCCTGACCTGGTAGGCCCGCTACAACCAACCCAATCAAAATGCAAGCCCAACTCACCAGGCTCTTAGCTTGACCCAATCCATGCAAGGCGAATCCTATGGGCCTCCCTCTACTCCAGCTTTAGTGGCCCAATCCAAAGTAGATTGGTACCTTGATTTTAGGGCTACCAATCATGTGATGCCTGAGCCTATGGGCTAGGACTAGCTATTACCTTATTAAGGAGAAAATAAGGTAATTGTAGTTAATGGAGTAGGCCTCCCCATCATCCACAAAAGTAACTTTCCCAACCATCTAAATTTAAATATTTCAAATGTTTTAGTGATCCTAAAAGTTTCAAAAAATTTACTTTTTGTTTCACAATTTACTAGGGATAATAATGGCATTTTTTTTTATCCCAATTTTTGTGTTGTTTGGCATCTCTCTATAGGCTAGACTCTACCTAGAGGTCCACTTGAACATGGACTCTACTGCTTTCTACCAAATAAAATGGTACATGCACCTTTTGCACTTAATATTAATTTAAATATGTCTAAAAAATGGCATTAACATTTAGGGCATGCCTTTTTTCCTATTATATTGCAAGTGCTCCATAATAACAAAATAAAGCTTGAAGGCTCTTTTTGTTAAGTTTGCAATGCTTTTCAAATTAGCAAAAGTGCAAAACATCATCATCCCTCAACAAATAATACATCGTAGGGTCCATTTGAATTAATTCATTTTGAAATTTAGGGACATGCCCCATTATCATCTAACTTAGGCAACAAATATTATATTACCTTTATAGATGATTATTCAAAATTTACTTGGATCTACACATTCTAACCTCAAACTCAAATTTTTATCTATTTTTGAAATATTTTGATTACTTATTGAAAATCAATGTAATTCGAAAATCAAATCTATTCAATGTGATAGGGCTTTTGAATTTACCTTTAGGGATTTTACTACCTCATTATCCAACCTGGGCATTTCCCAATGCATCGTTAGTCCTTATGCACCTTTACAAAATGGTTCTACTGAGTGTAAACATTGACATATTGTTGAAACTCTTCTTACTTAATTAGGCCTATGTCCCTCTATGTTATTGGGACTATGCATTTCAGATTGCATTTCACATTATTAACAGGCTTCCAAGCCTTATAATTTGAAACAAATCCTTATGGGACTTATTTTTAATCAATCATCATATATTTCCCATTCAAAAGTCTTTAGTTGTCTTGTTTATCCTTATTAACGACCTTATAATAAGCATAAGTTACAACCCTTATCTAGACCATGTGTCTACGGGATATACCCTAAGTTTTAAAGGCTATAGATGCCTCTGCCTCTAAACCAACAAATACTTCATTGTTGCTGATGTGAATTTTGATGAGTCACAATTTCCATTCATGACATATACCTGCACAACAACCTTCTTAAAAGCATCTTACATTCCTCTCCAATTATCATTACCAAACACATCTAGACCATAGGTTCCATGTTTAGAATCTCCTTCATCACCTCCCTAGGCCTTACGTCACTCTTATTCTTCTGAGCAACATTATGATTTGGTCACACCATTCATACCACCACCTCTTCCTCCTCCTCTCACTACTCATCCTATGACTACTTGTTTAAGAGGTGGTACTATTGCCAAGAGAACCTTAACTAGGCAACATACCTATGCATTGACTGCCACAACCAATCCTTATAAGGAACCTTCATGCTTTATGGAGGCTTTTTCTTCACTTGATTGGTGTAAAGCCATGGCAGAAGAATAAATTTCCTTGATTAAAAACCAAACTTGGGAATTTGTACCCCCTCCTAAGAAGATTATTCCCATTGGATACAAATGGGTCTATAAAATTAAGCTTCATTTTGATGGAACATTTAAATGATACAAAGCTTGCTTAGTCGTTAAAGGCTTTTATCAATGCCCTAGCATTAATTACTCTGAAACCATTTTGTCCAGTTGTAAAACCCATCACTATTCAGACTCTTCTTTCAGTTGCATATAGCAATGGTTGGACAATTCGGCAACTAGATGTCAAGAATGCCTTCTTACATAGGAATCTTGATAAACAAGTATTCATGCATCAACCTCAAGGATTTAAAGATCCTTACTCAATTTTATATATGTTGCCTAAAACGGTCTCTATATGGCTCAAAACAAGCACCACATGCTTGGAATCACTACTTCACTCAATTTTTATTGAAAATAGGTTTCTTTATTTCTAAGATTGATTATTTTTTATTCTTTTTTCATACTACAAGATATAATGTTTTCATCCTAGCCTACGTTGATGACATCTTATTTATTAGCAATCTCAATGCTCCTTTCCATTTATTTTAGAGCAACTTCAACAGGAATTTGATATCAAATATCTTGGTGATCTTCACTATTTTCTTAGAATTGAAGTCTTACCAACTAAACATGGTCTTTTACTTCACCAAGCTAAATTTGCTCAAGATATTCTCCAATGAGCCAACATGGTAAATGCTCAAGGAGTCACCCTTCCTTGCACTACTAGTCATCCACCATCCATTTATAGTGTGGAACCATTTTTTTAACCCTACTCATTATGGGAGTATTGTTGGTGCACTTCAATGTCTTACTCTCACTCGTCTAGACATAGCTTATGTTGTTAATATCACATGCTAATACATGCATGCTCTTATAACCACACATTGGACCTTTATTAAATGCATTCTCTGATTTCTAATGGATACTACACATTACGAAATTCATATTACCAAATCGACTTCCAATTAACTTCATGCCTATTCCAATACTAGTTGGGCCGATGATTGTAATGATTAGCAATCTATTGGTGGTTTTTGTATTTACCTTGGCAACAACCTTATTTCATGGTGTTCATGCAAACAAAAAATAGTTACTCATTCTAGCACTAAAGCTGAGTTCAAGCGAACACTATTGCAAAGCTCATATGGATTGAAGCTCTTCTTTATGCTTTTGGTTAACCAACTCCTATTTCCCTTACTTTAGGGTGTGACAATTTATCTGCCCATATCTTTCTACCAATCCAATTTTTCATGCTTGCATTAAACATGTGGAGATTGATTTTCACTTCATCCACGAATGCATCAAGAATTGTTAGCTCCATATGCAATTTATCTCTTCTATTGATCAATTGGTTAACATCTTCACCAAAGGTCTGTCCTCCTCCCGCTTTGCTACTCTTCAAAACAAGCTAACAATTTAGTGTGGCCCATTAACTTGCATGAGGGTATTAAAATCCACATCAGCATGCCATGTCAACATGGCCACATCAACCTCCACCTCATCAATGGGAAGACAACACATGGCTAACCTTAGCCACATCAACCCTGCACTATGAGATGCTAGTGTGCCATCCCTTTCCCTAAAACTTTAGGTCTTTCCTAAATGTACTTGGGCAGAATCCAATCACTAGAGAACTTCCATTTTGCGCACATATATGTGTTATCTTCACCATAACTTCAAAATTGTCAACCAAATGAAGCCACCAACCAAATCAAGAACAAATTTAGGAAAAACCCTAAATTCTCTTAAGATTCATCATAATCACAATTCAATTCGTAGATATGTAAATTAGACTTAATTATATTAGGGTTTTCTTTCATTTCTTGTGCATTCTAAAGATTCCTATAAATTGGGAATCAATTGTACAGGTTTAATGATCGAAATCAATTATCCCTATTTCAAAGTTTAGGTTTTGTGTTCTTAAGCTAGAATTTGTGAAATTCAAAAATTCTGGTGAATTTTCGATTTCAATTAATTTTTGCATGGTATTTTCTCTCTTTGTCCCCAAATGTCAAGAGGCAGATGAAATCTTCCAATACACCTTGATTGCTAAGTTCTATGGTATGCGCTCGTCAATGGAGTTTTGATGCGAATCGTGATGGGATAAAGAGTGAGCTAGGATTGAAAATAGGAAATAAGAAGGAATAATGAAATATAAGGGTTTGGGATAACCTAGAAAGGAAACAAAAGCTGGAAAAATGAATGATTTAGGACGAAAACTCAAAATTACGAATAAGGTAAAAATGATAAGAAATATTACTGAGTGGAAACAAAAGAGTAGAATCTTAAGACTTGAATAATGACAAGGAATTTAAGTAGGAATATAAATACTGGAATTTAAGAACAAGAATATAAAGGCTGAAATTTAAGAACAAGAATATAAAGACTGAAAAGTATAATACTAGAATGTAAAGATACAGAATTTAAACAATAAAAGATGAAACAAGGAAGATGAGGGTTGGATGGTAAGGAAATATATGAAGAACGTTTTTTTTTTGTGTTTCTGGTATTTTCTGTGAAGGATGATGATGGTTTAGGTAATGAGAGTGGAGAAAAACGAAATTTGGGAAAAGGTAAAGGATAGATGCCAAGTGACCCTCCAAGACGTAAAGGTTAAACCACCAGTCAGGGAGTTGCTCCACCACCAATCTTTGGCAAGATTTGGCTAAAGGAAACAAAGATGAAACACTAAGGTTTCTCTCAAAACAAGCTTATATTTCTCAAGTCTTCAAGTTGTGTTACAAATGAACTCATGCCCTCTATTTATAGGGAGAGCTAGGGAACATAAGAAAATAAAATACAATACAATAAACATAGGTGGGGGGGGGCAACCTAACCATTTTGGTAGGCACATGGTAGATAACCTAACCATTTTGGTAGGCACATGGTAGATAACCTAACCATTTTGGTAGGCACATGGTAGATAACCTAACCATTTTGGTAGCCTCCATTGTTGAATGGGCTTGTTGGACCCCCATTTGTTGAATGGTCTATTGGGCCTTAACTAAATGGATTGGATCCCATGGTGGCCCAAGTTCTTTGATATAAGAACTAATAAGGCTTGGGTTTGGCTTGGGCTTCTTCTTGATATGGGCCTTAAATTGATTCACATCATTGGGCTTCTCCTTGATATGGGCCTTAACTTGATTCGCATCAAGTTTGGACATCATGTCAACACAACTTGGGGACTATAAAAACCAACAGTGGTTGGTAAGTTTGGCTACTGGCATACCAACCTTAAATTTGGAACTTCAGAAGACTTTGTTAAGACATGGTCTTGAGGGGAAACATACTTCAAAAATTGAAAATATATACTTATATGATGGATGCTAGATTTCAACCCCAATGAGGACTCCAATTGGCAGTGGTGTAGGTTAGACTCCCACAGCTCCTAGTTAGATTTCATCCTCGAAATGTCCTAATGGCCTTATGTAATTCCTTTGGCAAGGCCTCTAGGGTCAGTGATGAAACCTTAAGGTTTCAAAATGTCATTTGTCCTAGAGTGTGTGTGGAACTAAATGTCATTGTGTCTCCGCCTACCCACATCACCCTCAGAGAAGGTAATGTAGACCTTTTATGCAACTGTTGGAATTTGGTCCCTTTAGCTATTGTCATTATTATAAAAGGTAGGAGCATTCTATAATTTAGTGCAAGAGAATCTTAGGCCCCATGCAATCATAGTTGATCACAAAACCTAGTAAGGTTCCCCCATCCTAGCCTGAACCCTTCACTCAAAAGAAAAAAAGGCAATAATGACAAAGACGTACAATTTTTTGAAGATATGTAGGTTGCAAGACAAATAAAAGCCAATCCCTTGGATACTCAAGGGACAACCTCGATTAGGGTGCCTTTGTGTTAGGGACAAAGCTCATGGGTTCCCAAGCAGATAAACAAAGGAACCAAAGTGCCAAAACGGTCCTAGTCATGGAGAACGCATTAACTACAAATACCAATACTAAGGTGGACCCAATAAGGAAGGAAAGCCCAGAGAAGCATCCATCATTTCACCTGAAGGATCCTTAGGATACTCTAAGAAATATCCCTAATATAACCATAGAAGAGGAAAGAGCCAAAACACAAAGAAGGGTTAAATTTATGGAAGAAACAGGTAACACTTTCCAACTTAAAACACATTTAATATAGGCACTAGAAGCTAGAATTCATAGAGTCCACAAAACATAGAAAGGTGGCACCTTGGTCCCCTATTCAAGAGGTGGCTCATGAGGGAGGGACATTCGATGTGGACTGGACGAGCCCTATTCCATCCTTTCTGGAATCATCACATTTAGTATTCACAGTGCAGGCCAAGGAGACAAGTCCAATTCACCATGTCACACCTAATTCCCCCTTACCACCACTCATACTTCCTGCTCCCCCTTCTTCCTGAGAAAATCCTGACATTATCGACACCAATAAGGAGGGCCCCTATAATTTGATCAACATGTTGGAGGTGGTCCTAGAAGGGAACAACTTCCTCCCTAATAAAGGGGTATCTTCATTCCTTTGGGGTAAAGCTTGCTGATATCATGTAATGAAATGAAGATAGTCTTGTTCCTTTCGAGGGATGTTCTACTTTATTTTGCCATGATTTTTAAACAGGTGTTTCTATACTTCGTGTATTAAACCTCCATGAGGAGGGAGGTTTAATGTGTTTATTAGGGAGGCATACCCATCTCTAACCAACATGTAAGATTGGTTAGTAGTGGGTATGCAATTGTGGGTCGCGAGTTGGTCCATTATGTAGTTATGGTGAAATGAAGGCTTAAGTAGAATGATGATGTTGTTATGTTTGGCCTATAACAACCTAGTACTATTGTGGTTGTAGATGCCTTGACATGGTTTAAACCTAGTCAGAAGACGATAAGAAAGGCCCAGGGCATTGTCCTTTTTTTTTTTTGTTTTGAAAAAAAATGAAGATAAAGAGGACTTTGAAGCCACTGTGTTATTCTAAAATTGATGGAAAAGTTTTACTTTTAGTTGAATGGGAGGAACATTTGTGGTAAGATTTAATTAAGAAATCCATCAAGAACTTTAATGATGGTCTACCGATCTCATTTGATGCCACATTATGTGTTGATAGTCTTGTTGATGTAGAGATGGGTTGTGATTGTGTTTTTTGACACCTTTGAGTGGTTTACAGACATAAAAGCATAGAACGGAAAGAGGAAATAAACTATGTTTAAAGGAAGTAAATTGTAGTTAGAAATAGCATTGAATCTTTGATTTTGTTATAGGGCACATTTCGTAATTAGAGTAGGATTCCAATGAATATTGGCAATATAATGAATGTTATGTACTTTATACTTATGCATCTGTCATTTTCTTTTTCTATTCATTTTGGTTCTTGTGGCCAAAAGCAATTTATCAAATTAGAGTAGCATATGTGAATCCCACAACTCTAACATGACAATGTTTAGCTTTAACACATTATTTGGCATGATAGTCTTTGTTAGGAACATTCCAAAGTCCATTTGATAAGTAAGTAGGTGCACTCCAATTGAACTGCCATGGAAAATCCTATTACAATAAACAAAACAACTCAAAATAAGTAAATAGCTTTTTCTAGAAGATGGATGCTTGAATATATCATTAGTAACACAATTGAAGTAAACCAAGCAATTTGTGGAAGAAATTGGGTAGGCTATAGGAATCCGGCTCTCCATTTAGCTCAATCTAGAGCATTTAAGTGTTTGATAGAGGCAATGAAAAATAGACTAGGCTAAAGTTTGAAGGTTGCTCATGTGAGGAAAAAGATAAAAGGAGTTTGATTAAGATGGTTTGGTTACTCAAATAAAGACCATTAACCTCACTAGTAATGAATTTTTTTTTATTAAAGTTAACAAACCATGGCAAGAAAAGGATGGCGAGAGATGCCGAGTAAGAGAAGGAAAAGGTGACGCGGAGCATAGCTTACTAGAAGACCATAAAGATCACAATAATGATAAAATCCAATCCTTTTGCTTAATCTGCCATCCCGACAACAAAGCATGTTAAAATTCATATGGGCATGAAACTTGACATATGGTTCATAATATGCTTCTTTGAAAGATGTAAAAGAAAGGACTTGCCACTGACCTTGAACAACCTTTAGAAGATAAATGTGTAGGACACTTACCGGGGCTGAGGGGAAGTGGGTAAAGGTTGTTGTTTTAGCAGTGAAGATAAGTCCATTTACACAAATATATTTGAAGCAATACCTTCAACCAACAGCCTTGTCAACAAGGCTCTCAATTTTTCAGAATCAAAATAAATGGTTCCGTGCATTAGACTCTCCATATCCCTTGACATCGACAATAACACGAACATAATACACCACAAGTTGGGCAAGTAGAAGAAAAAGTTTCCAAAGAAACACTATTACCACTTTTAGCAAGAGCAACTAATGAATGCAACCCATGAGAGTCCACAATAACTGAATGCTCCAATTGCTTGGTCTTCCAAGACAACACATCTCTTGATTTCCACTTTGGAGAGAGTTCAAGGCCTATATTTGACACAAGAAGCCTATTTTCCTTTTATCCTATATGATCTATATATATATATATATATTCATCTTATTTTGTATTTCAGTTTTTCTTTTGTATTGTTTGGTTCGGGTCCCACTCTAGGCTACGAGAACTCTAAGTTCGAGAAAAACTAAGACAACATGAAAGTAGTTCATGAGATATTTTCAACCTTCAAAGGAGGCAACTATGAAAACCTTATTTTATCATCAATAGTTTCCCTTAATATTAATTTTAGCATTCCCATTGTTTATATTAGAAGTAGTTTATCAATAACCTTGTAGTTTTGTTGTGATTTCTTGTGACTTGATTATCATTTGTGATTTGCACTAAAATTATAGCAGAAGTTTTAACAATTATTTGTTTTGGGATTGAATTGAAGTAAACAATAAAAGGTATTCTTTCGTTGGGGATTACTTGTGTTCCGTAACCGAGTTCTTGTGTAGGCTTGGATCCTAACAGCTATGTTAAAAGTAACTAATCTAACACCTAAGTAGAAAAAGAGTTTTGTCAAGACCAAGATACAAACTATGGTGGAGCAAGAATTTAGCTTACAAGCCTTCAAGGAAAACTTCAACCAATTGTTGACACAAAACCAAGAACAATTCACAACTTTTCAACCAATTGTTGACACAAAACCAAGAACAATTCACAACTTTTCAAGAGCGACATTTACTACAGAATCAAGAGTAGTAGATATGAATTTTTAACGAAAAAAGTCCCTCAGTTATTATAAAGGAATATGTTAATGCTTATGATGAGGGGAGATGCTAAATAGTAATTGCCTATATCATCAACATTTTGAACTTATATATCCTAATTATATTACTTAATATCCAATTTTCTTAACAACCAATTTTAACAAAAGACTATTTTTAATAAATAAAAATTCATATATGATACAAACCTAAATTAATTAGCAGCATAATAAATATCCAAAACATAGGAAAGAATCCTCCTTGCAAAATCAGCTTCAAAACAATAATTTAAGTTTGCCAATACCTTGTCATTGCATCAATACACATAATCTCATGTTGTTTCCCGTCATTCATTTTTTTCCTTCATCTATTTTTTTTTTTAAATATTTTACAACACAGGAATGAGGTGGATAACAACATGAAAGTTCTAGTTTTTTCGTAAGTTATTCTCCATGATAACTTAGTAAAACAAAACACTAGGACTTCGATTTCTCCCCTTTGGCTTCACTAACCGGTTTGTTATTGAAAGGTAGGAAGGTCTTTCCACCCATAAATCGTTGTAAAGCTTCAGGTACCTCGACACCATCCTTCCTCTGATAATTTTCAAGAATGCAACACATGGTTCTCTCTGTTGCTGTCAGAGTAGAGTTCAACAAGTGGACATATTTCTTTGTTTGCTCATTGTTCTGCAACAAAACACAACAAAAAATAAATATAAATGGAAAAAAAATCATAAATTTGAAAACACCCTACCATTGGAGTGGATTTACAATCAAAGCTAAAATCATGATTTAAACAAGTAAAAGAGATAGTCTAAATTCAATTTTCTTTGGAAATTTTGATTTTCTTGCACAAAGGGAATATTGAGTCTCACTCCCAACAACACCAAATTTCAGTTCAAACAGAAAATACTTTGATTTCATCAACAATTCAATAAATAATGACCTTGTGGCCTGAGCAAAATGCAATAACGGACTTCAAATGGCATACCTTTTTCTGCCCATATCGAATTTCCAATCTTCTGGACTGATAGTCTGTACAATTTGAACAGGATACCAGCTCTCTGTAACTTTGAGATGCTGGAAACCATCCTTCTAGATCATACTTCTTTGAAGCTGCATCATTCAAGGCACCAGACACGATGGATACAACTTGGTAGGGGATCTTCAACTGCATTGTTGTAAGATAACTTAAGACTAAGAAATCATAAACATTGAACTTTTGAATTAAAAATGACCTTCATGTTACAAATAGGAATTCACATACAGGAACCCATAGGGGATCTTCAACTGCATTGTTGTAAGATAACTTAAGACTAAGAAGTCATGAACATTGAACTTTTGAATTAAAAATGACCTTCACGTTACAAACAGGAATTCACATATAGGAACCCATTTTTCTCCTACAAGTTTCATTTATAAGCACAAGTCCACAGTAGCACAAATATCAACGTCATCACTCATAGACTAATCTAGTCATTCAATATGCTAACAAGAAATTTGTTCATAAATGACAATACCATCTTGTAGAAATCCTCAGAGTTTTTGATTATTTCCTCGTGCATGACCCAAGATTCACCGTTATCTGGGGCAGTAATGCAAAACTGCTCCACCTTCTCAAACTGATGAACTCTAAAAAGACCAAGAGTATCTCGACCATGTGAACCCACCTCTTTTCGGAAGCAAGATGAGTATCCGCCATACCTTAAAAAAAAAAAATTAAAAAAATAAACATTACTGACCAAAGGCAATCCCATATTTTTCCAAGAAGGGGAATGAACTTTGGAAAGATATTACAACCTTATGGGAAGCTCAGAAGGATGGATCCACTCATCTGAATGATATGCACAAAGTGGCTGCTCAGATGTAGCAATCAGATATTTGTCTTCTCCCTCACCTGTCACCTACGTCATGCCAATACAATCACCGAGCTCGTGTAAAAAGAAAGGTACCAAAAGTCTCCAACAAGGACACTAGGAGTATGAGATCTTAGCCAACAAGGACACTAGGAGTATGAGATCTTACTCCCGAAGCTAGAACAAAAACAAAGAAGAGAGCACCGCCAAAAAATACAAAAAAAGGGTTAAGTCAAATAAATAACAACGATACAAAACATGTAAGATTTAGGCCATCTTTTAGAACAAAGTCGGTAAAATGTTATTTACAGAGACTTTCTCTTGAAGGACTTTAATCATACATAAAGATTAAAAATCCAGATACTACCAAAATCATCAAAATCTCTGAAGAGAACTATATCTCCAAACACAACAAATCTTTTAGATGCATAGTGGGAAAGATACTATACAAAAACATACTAATGTTACCTTGTAAAGTTCTTCATCAAATTGTGTTAATTGAGCAGACTTTGACATGGCACCTTTTCTCATGAAGAATGGAGGAATAAATGGTGTAAATCCTCTTTCCTCCAAAAAATGAAGACCGAAGTTAATCAAAGCTAGATTAAGATGCACACCATCTCCTTTCAAGTAGAAACCTCTACCTCCACCTACTTCAGCACCTACAAATTTCAAGCATATATGCATAGCAATCAAAAAATTTCCACATTAAATTGAGATGCCACATGAATTCGAATCAGTTGAGTTACACCATGAGCATATAAATCACAATACTCGGGAGTAATACTTTTGGGCAGTAAAGGCTATCAAACAGAAGAAAGTGGAAGGAAATGAATGTAACTCATAACAGCCAAGTTCAGCCTCAATCTTTTGCCCATGGAGTGAATTTAAATCATTAAGCTCAAGCATTTGACACCATTGGATGAATTATTGCACACCTTGGGGCTCTAATCTTATAGAAGAGCAAACAACTTATCCACTATGCTAAAATTGAAATTCCAGTTCAAGTTGAATGAATGCTCGAGAATTATATTTTTGCTTAGTAACAGACTCACAAATCTAAATGACCAGCTATTACTGAAGCAAAACAATTTCACTCTTCTTTTGTTAATAAAAATAAAGATGTTGAAATCTGTTAGCTAATCAGAGTAGAATGAACGAAGTCAGATGCCCCAACCTATTTCATAGTGCTTTTCCCATTATTACAGAGCTTTTCTAGGTTAAGAAAAAGTGCAGAGCCTAGCTTAATTGTTCAAAATTAGTCATGTCATACCACAGAAAAGGTTTAAAGTTTCTATTTATCAAAAACAATTTTGGCATCTACATATAAAGAAATAAATGTTTGAGCAACTCAATCAAAGTAGAGTTGAACCATCTCCAGTAATGTATAAAACAAATACTCTAATTTTAAACACATTAAACAATAAAAACTTTTAATACAAACACAAGAAGCAAACCAAACATGTGTTGTGTATCAATTAACCATGAAATGTTATGTGCACCAAAACATTTTCATATGGCAAACCAGGATGCTTTCCAGGCAACATACGAAGTTGTGGCCGTAAATCCAGATGAATAGAGATTTAGTACCTTTCTTCAGATCTGCAATACCAAGAAGTTCAACAAGCTCAACATGATTCTTTAGTTTTGGCTCCAACCGTTTCTCACCCCATGATCTAATCACCGCATTGTTTGCCTGTAATACATTTATAAGTTTAAAATTGGGGATAAGCATTAGCACACTGAAGGTATATGAACATACCAAGTCATATACCTCATCATCACTGACTGGAACTGAATCATGAACGAGATTTCCAATTATTTCCAATTTAGAATTCAATTGTTTCAAAACTTCCTGAACTTCAGCTTCTTTCTCTTCTGCTGACGTCTTATTATCCTCCGCATTCTTAATCATCTCAGTGGCGTCTTGACCAGCCTTTTTTGCAAAACAAGTTATACAGTTCAGTTGCATGCCAAATGAACGTGAGAACAGTTTAAAAGAGCTTCAAAAAATACCTGAATATCCAAGGGACCGGTCTAATAAACTTAAGACAAATGGCATTTGGCACACAGAATTAATCTCATAAAATTTCCAAAATGTGGAGTTTTTCTTCTAGGGAAGAATAATCCTATGAACATTTCCATCGCATCAACTAATGTGCATTCAGACACCACCCTGATGCCAATTTATTTATTAAAAAAGAAAGGAAGAAGAAGAAGAAGAAGAAGAAGAAGAATTCAAACTTCGATCAACAAAAGCGCGTCAAAATAATTCTTTTTGTTCTTTGAAGCTATCATATTACCACAAAGTCCAGTGCTTTCCCATCAGTTTTTTCTTCATTCATTCGCGCGCGGGGTAAATAGATAGGTTCATACCCAGAAATATTAAATGATGAATGTAAAGACATGAACAAGGAAAATCTGGAAACACTAACAATTCGAAGCTGAGCGATCTGCTTGTTGATCTTGTTGAAGTCCTTGCGAAGATTATCCAGCTCGAATTGAACTGCGCAAAAACACAACTTGATGAAAAGGCCATTGACATACTACAAATTCAAAGAGACAGAGGGAGAGAGAAATTACGTCGACGCCATTCTTTATCGATCCAGATGACCTCGTCAACAAGCTCGACGTTGGCGAAACGTCGCCGTTGAGATTCACGAATGAGATCGGGATTGCCACCCTTCTCTACTCTGAACAAGTTGATATCCAACATTCTCTCTCTCTCAACGTAAACGCGTTTCTGCTTCTGCGGCCACGGAATGTGAAGCACAGCTACGCGAAGAGATTCTTAACCCTCAAACCCTAACTATGAGAATAGGTGCCGTTTGGGACACAGCACGAGGCTACTCTAATCCGCGCTATTGGTAATGTTTCGGGATTAAGCAAGTAGTAAGTATTGCGGCAAACGTGTGCGGTTGAGAGTTAAAAAAGGTTTGAAAAATATTCTCTCGAGTAAAACAAGCGTGTTAGAATGTTTATGAGCTTGTTTTTCTGTTGAGAGCATGACATTAAAAAGTTTAGCCAAATAAAAAGGTTTGGAAAATATTGTCTTTCAGTAACAAGGGTGTTAGAAAATTTGTGCCATTGACATTATTTTGAGAGCGTGACATTAAAGAAGGTTTAGAAAATATTTTTTTAAGTAATAAGCATGTTAGAAAATATGTGTGCTTGTCTTTCTTTTAAGAGCATGAATTAAAAATTTCTAAGAAATATTGTGTTTATCCCATTGTAGTTAGAAGTTCAAATTCTTGACTTTAATTAAGTTTTATTTTTATGCTTTTACGCTGCTTTCTTAGGTAGTTTTTCTATTTAGGAAAATATATAATCCCATGAGTGACAAGTATGTGTGAACCTTTATACATTCAGCACGCTGAAAAGTTATTTCCTATAACTAATGGTGCTAGGCAACCTTATTTTTATTCTATTATTTTTTATGTTATTCTTTGTTAGCTTAAGGACTTTTTTATTGTAGTATATTTAACAAACTCTTAATTCTTTTGTTCTCAATGTACAGCACTTTATAGGAGAAATTATGATTCATCCGGTTACACACTATTCTTAGTGTGGCTCAATTAACTAATAGACTTTTTTCGTAAAAATCAATATGCACAGTTTACCTTGTTAGATGTTGATGGATTATTCATGATACTCATATCTCTTAGATATGGTTTGGTAATGTTGGATATTCATGTCAATACTTCAAATCCTGGCAGCAGAAAATTTATGCCCTTGTCTAGTAGGGGACTCCTCTAGACGAGTGGTAATTGAGTTAGACCCTTGACTGGCAAGTCCACCCAATCAAGAGTTTGAATCCCTCTCCCTTTTCCCATACGTGTAAGTAAAAAAAAAAAAATGTCAATACTAAATTAGTAATACGACATTGATATGGTGCATACAATGTAAAGGAAGGCAATAGCTTAAAGTACCTTTTAAATTATCATAAAATAACAAAAAAATTGAAATACAAAAGAAAATGAATATATATTTAGCATATAAAGTAGAAGGAAAATAGGCTTCCTATCACATACATGCCTTGAACTCTCTCCTAGGTGGAAATCAAGATATGTGTGGTCTAGGAAGACTAAGCACTTGGAAAATTGAGAGGCATGTTGCTAAGGCTGTTGGTGGAAGGTATTGCTTCAAGTGTGTTTATGTAAATGGTCTTATCTTCACTACTAAAATCCCACGCCTCTTCCCCCTTGACCCTTTTGTCCATTTTTGTTATTCTAATTTGTTCTACACATTTATGTTCTAAAGGTTGTTCAAGGCCAATGGCGGGCCAACTCTTATTGGTGGTAATAATTGGATGTTGTCAAATAGGTTATTACTTTTTCCAAAGAAGAATATAAAACATATGTCAAGTTTCATGCCCATTATGAATATTATCATGCTTTGTTGTTGGGATGGCAAATTAAGTGAGATGCTTGAATTTTATCATTATTGTGATCTTTATGGTCTTCTCATAAGCTATGCTCCCCAACACCCTCTCCTTTTCTTGCTCAACATCTCTTGCCACCTTCTTCCTGTCATGATTTGTTAACTTTAATATAAAATTCATTTGAGTAGCCTTTAGACTTTAGCGTAGTCTTTCATTACCTTAATCAAACCATCTTAATGGAACTCCTTTATCTTCTTCCTTATAGAAGTAGCCTTTAGACTTTAGCGTAGTCTTTCATTACCTTAATCAAACACTTAAATGCTTTGGACTGAGCTAAAATGGAAAGACTGAATTCCTATAACCTACCAAATTTCTTCCACTAATTGCTTGGTTTGCTTCAATTGTGTTGTTGATGATATATTTGATCTTCCTTCTAGAAAAAACCATTTACGTATTTTGAGTTGTTTTGTTTATTGTAGTAGGATCTTTGGTTGCACTTCAATTAGAGTACATTGCTAGCTTAGTAAATGGACTTTGAAATGTTTTGAATAAAGACTACCATGTCTAATAATGTGTTGAAGCTAAACAATAGACATGTTAGACTTGCATTAGTCACATATACTACTCTAATTTGATAATTTGCTTTTGGCCACAAGAACCAAAAGGAATAGGGTAAAAAAAAAAATAGTGACAAATGCATAAGTACAGAAAGTTCAATACATGCACTATATTGTCAATATTCTTTGGAATCCTACTTTAATTGAGAATGTGCCCATTACAAAATCAAAGATTCAATGCGACTTCTAACTACAATTTACTTCTTCTAAGTACAATTTAATTCCTCTTTTTGCTTAAGGCTTTAATGTTTGGATAACCACTCAAAGATGGCAAAAAACTTATTACAGCCCACCTTCACATCAACAAGAATATCAACACATAATGTGGCATCAAACAAGTTTGGTAGACTACCATTGAGGTTCTTGATAGATTTCTCAATTAAATCATACCATGAAAGTTTCCCCCAATTCAATTGCTATAAAAATTCTCCACCAATTTAGAACAACACAATGGCTTCAAAGTCTCAAGTACTTCAAAGTCCTATTTACCTTCATTTAAATGGGGCTTAACTAACTTAACTTATGAATCCTACACCCCATACTGTCTCATCAACCAAATATTAGCCAAAGAAAAACTACTTTTTTCTATATAGCACAAGCATCCTTCTAACCTTCCCAATCCTCTAGAAACCCCATCCCCAATACACATAGGTAGTAATAGCTGGGAATGGGACTTTTTTGTAAGTCTCATATGTAAGATTAAAAGCCATAATTTTTGGAAAAAGATATGTTTTGTTGTGATAAATTTTATTACTTATTGTATAAAAATATTTTTCATGAATGAATGTGTAAAAGAAAACAATAGGAAGTAAAAGGTGTACAAATTATAATATCAATTGATGATTAAAATAGTTAGGTTCCTAAATTTTTATAGAATTGAAATATTATTCATGCTTTAGAAAAGGAATATTTCTTAAGTATAAAATAGCATGATATTCATGAATTGCATTGTGCTTATATTAAAAAAGAAATATGATGTTGGTTTTTATACTATTGTAAGGAACTTATGCAAAAGTGATCTTATGATGATGCTTATAGCTTGACCAGAAAAGATCTAACTTGTGATGCTTAAAGCTTGACCTAAGAAGCTTTAAATTGTGATGCTTAAAGCTTGATCCAAGAAGCTTTAGCCCGTGATGTTTAAAGCTTGATCTAAAAAGTTTTGGCTTATGATGTTTAAAGCTTAATCTAAAAAGCTCAGGCCCATGACGTTTAAAGGCTAGTCCAATAAGCTAAGGCCCATGGATTATAAGTCTGACTTGAACTTGTCTCATACTAGCCCGATAGAGCACTTACCACGTTTAAAGGAAATGATGTTGTTTTGCTTAGCGTCTAATACACTTAAGCATTATGATCATTCAAAAGCCTTAAGTCCCTATTTGAGACAGCGATGCTCCTTTCTCTCTTCACAATCGCACGTCCACTCCTCCAATGGGAAGATTTGCATAAAGATGGATTTTGTTAGAGAAGGTGTTTGAAATGATGAGGGGTTTGATTTGAAACCCTAAATGAGGTACTTGCTTTACTCTTTCAACGGGTAGAAGCCTATGATATGTCATGTTTGACAAAAACCTCAAATCAACTTATATTGCTTTGGAATATCATATATAAGGATTCTATTCTGCAATTCAAAGTGACTTTGATGAGATTATTAGGAATACATATTGAGAAATTGAGATTGAGCTCAACATTGTGATTTTGTGAAGAAGCTTTAGTTATACTCCTTGTGATTTTATACTTGTATATACACTCATTTATGTGCTAATTGAACTTTGATTATTATTTGCATATAAATTGTGGTGTGAATCCAAAACCCTAATTTGCTAAAATTTGGGAGTTTCATGATTAGAGCTTGGATTTGTATTCATATCATAGATAAGCTCTTTGAATAACATAATCCCCTATAAATTATTCATCATTTGGGGATTTGCTCTTGTAACAAGGTTGAGTCAACCTTTGTTTGTAACCCATAACTTGTATAATTTCTTTGAAGAGGAATTGGAAGGATTAGGAGAATGTTTTCTCCTAATTAGTGAGTAAAGTGGACTTCAACTGATTGAGTTGAAGGAAAAAAATGGTGGAAGTAAATGAAAAAGGCCAAACCATTGTGGAAAATCCATGTCTATACTTGTTGTTTGTGATAACTTTATCTTGTTACTTATATTCATTCTTTGTGCATAGATTGTTTATATTGTGGGTGTATAAATCCAATCGATAGACATATTCCTAAATAACTAATTCAACCCCCTACTTGGTTGACCATCATACCTAACAATTGGCATCGAGAGTTAGGTTCTCTAATTAAAAAGCTTAACATCCTAGAGTATATTCTTATAATGGTTGTAGAAAAAGGTGTAGCTGTTACAAGATTCAATAAACCATCTTTGTTTAATGGCATAAACTATAGACATTGGGAGCAACTAATGCAAATATTCATTATTGGTCAAGATTTGGAAGTTTGGTAGGCTATCAGAAAGGAAACTGTGTTACCCGAGATTGATAAGTGGAGTAAAAATGAAGCTAAAATCATAGGATTAAATGCAAAGGCTATGAACATGATATATAATGGTCTAATAGCTCATGAGTTTAATAAAGTATCTTCTTGCCTCACCGATAAAGAAATATGGGATAAGTTAGAGGTAATTTATGAAGGTACTAAAAAAGTTAAATCTTTTAAAGTTACCATGTTTACACATGATTATGAGTTGTTTGATATGAATGATTCTAAAACTATTAGTGAAATGTTTGGTAGATTTACTGAAATAGTTTTTGAACTTAAATTGTTTGGAAAGACATACACAAATGAAGAAATGGTTAGAAAGATGCTAGTTTCTTTACTTGAAAGTTGGGATCCTAGAAAGATGGCTATAAAGGAAGCATATGACCTAGATAAGCTGACCTTAGATGATCTACTAAGATCATTAAAGACTCATGATATGCAACTAATGAGAAGGGTAAAAGAAAAAGAAAATAGAAAAATAATTGCCTTAAAAGCAAATGTAGAAAAGACTGATGAATTAGAGTCTAAAAATGACTACCCTATGCTTAAAAAGAAAGATAATAAAAAGAAAGCCATGATTACTGCTTGGGATTATGAGAGCTCATCATTAGAAGAGAAGGAATAAAAGGAGGTTGCAAATATATGTCTTATTGCAACAACGACCATTGAGGATGAAAAAATTGAGGATGTTTTGAATGTAGAAAACCAAGACATGTCAAGGTTGATTGTCCATTGCTTAAAAAGAAAAATAACAAAAATAATAAAAAGAAGGCCATGATTGCTGCCTAGGATGATGAAAGCTCACCATTGAAAGAGGAAGAACAAGAAGACGTCACACATCTCTGCCTAATACAGCAGTAACCCTTGAAGATGAGAAATCTTAGCTAAGTGATACTAAACTGCAAAACAATGTGAATTGTGGCATAGAAACTACCTTATTTGATATGGTTGAGTATGCAAATAAGATGAAAAATAAATATAGAAAAATGAAAGAAAAGTATAAATTTATCAAAGCTGAAATCAATGTTGTAAAAGATGTCTATGAAATTCCTACATCTTCCTTACATGAGATTCATAGTAGATTTAGTTGCATGAAATTAGAGGTATGCTTTATAAATGATACATGTTCTGATCGAGGCAGTAAGAATGATAATGTTGCTAAAACTATTTGCACTAATTCTAAAGTAGTAAGTCTAAACATGAGAATACGCGAACTAGAGAAAGAGAAACAAGAAATTCAGTTGAAGTTGTATGGCATCACTTTGCTATTAAACAAATTCACAAAAGGTAATGCCATGTTAGAAAAAATATTGCAATCACAAAAAGGCATGTATGATAAAATTGGTATAGGTTATAAATCAAATGAGAATTCAAAGTCTTTTACTAAATTCTTTGAAAAGAAAAGCTACATAACTCCATTGTATGATAAATGTTCATATTGTACATATGTTGGTTATTCTTTTGATGCATGTCCTATTCAACATAAAAGATCACACAAGATAAATAAAGTATGGTTACCTAAAACCCCTAGTAATATTTGTTCAACTAACTCTCAAGGACCTGAGAAAAAAAGGGTATGAAGAACTTTAACAAATATCTTTCTAATCTTTGAGTGCAAAAGTAAACAAAGAGGATTACAAAAATTTATGGATTTTGGACAACGGATGTTCTCGTCATATGACTAGGCTGATGGAGCTCTCCTCAACACTTGAGCAAAAAACTAGAGGTATGGTCTCTTTTGAAGATAACTCCAAAGGAAGAATCAAAGGTATGGGAACCATAAGTAATCCAAAAACCCTACTCATTTCAGAAGTCTTATTTGTAGATGAGTTAAAATTCAACTTGTTGAGTATAAGCCAACTCTGTGATAAAGACTTTAAAATAAAGTTTGGAAAAGAATTTTGTCTTGTTGAACACATGGAGCATGATATTAAAATTTTTAGTAAAAGGAAAGAATATTTATGTGCTGGATCTTAGTAAATTGTCTAATGAACAAACATGTTTAATTGTAAACAAAAATGTTGATGCTTGGTTATGACATTGGAAACTTGGACATATAGGTCTATGTTTAATTGAAAAACTATCCAAGAATAACTTAGTAAAAGGTTTTCCCACTCTTATCTTTGACAAAAATAGGTTATGTGAAGCATGTGTAAAGTGCAAACATAATCAAAGTAGCTTCAAATCAAATCTTGTACTAGCCACTGCAAGACCATTAGAATTGCTCCACATGGATCTATTCGGTCCCTTGAGAACAACCACTCTAAGTGGTAAATATTATGTTCTAGTCAGAGTAGATGATTACATTAGATTTACATGGACATATCTATTTGCTAGAAAGGATGAGACATTTGAGAATTTTGTTGACTTTTGTAAAATGATTTAGAATGAAAAAGGTCTTTCTATTAAAAAAATAAGAATTGATCATGGTGGGGAATTTGAAAACAATTTAAAAGTGATGAAGCTATCTTTCTCGATTGCTGTCATATAGAGTGTTTAATAAGAGAACTTTCGTAGTGGAGGAATCAATACATGTTAGATTTGAAGATGACTGCATTACTCATCTAGAAAAGTATAGTCAATCTAAATTCACATGAACTAGAAAACATTGAAAAAGATGGAGAAAGAGCTAAAAGGGAGTATGAAATAAGAGACTTTTCCCTTCCTAGAGTTAGAAATGAGGTAGATCAGCAAAACATATTGAGAGATCAAAATAATAGAGTGAGTACACAATCATGATCATGTTATCATAATACTTGTGAACATCAAGCCTTCTTGTCTCAAGTAAAGCCAAAGAAGATAGATGAAGCTCTTGAAGATGAAAATTGGTCTCTTGCTATGCAAGAAGAGTTAAAGTAATTTGCGAGAAGTCAACTTTGGAACTTAGTTCCTAAACCAAAAGATCATATGGTTGTCACCAATAAATGGGTATTTAGAAATAAGCTATATGAGAATGGAATTATCACTAAAAATAAGGTTAGACTAGTTGCACAAGGATATAGTCAAGAGGAAGGAATAGACTATGATGAAACCTTTGCACCAATACCTAAACTAAAAGCCATTAGAATGTTGTTTTCATTTGCTTGTTGTATGAATTTCACTCTCTTTCAAATGGATGTAAAAAGCACTTTCTTAAATGGTATTATTAAAGAAGAAGTGTATGTTGAACAACCACTGGGATTTGAAGATCCAATGTGTCTTGATCATGTTTTTAAACTGTCAAAAGCCTTATATGGACTTAAACAAGCCCTACAGGCTTTGTATGATAAGCTGAGTGCTTTTTTGCTTAGTACAGATTTAAGAAAAAGAAAGGTAGATAATACTTTATTCATTAAAACAAACCGAAAAGATATTTTAATTGTTTAAATTTGTGTTGATGACATTGTATTCGGTTCTACTGATTCTATTCTATGTAAAGACTTTGCTAAATCTATGCAAAATGAGTTTGAGATGAGTATGATGGTTGAATTGACTTATGTCCTTCCTTGTTGAAATCGCCTCAGATTTGGCTAAAAAAAAATTCTCACATGCTGGAAATGGTCAAATGGCATTCTCCTTTACCAAAAAAGAATGCGAGGATGGTCGACATTCACATAACCTTCTGACACTTTCAAAGTTCCACTTTGTCATGTGTGGACTCTATTTTTCAGACAAAGAAGAACCAGTCACAAGATCTCTCTTCTTCTCCACTTCTCCAACCATACGACAATCTCTCTCTTTGTTTTTCTCTCTTCCTACCTGACTAGTCAATAATAGCTTGCTGCCTCCTTTTTCTATATTTTTCTTTCTATTTTTTCATAGTTTTGCTTCATTCCCTTTTTTTTGGGGCTTGCTACAAGAACAAACAAAACTTTCATAAACACAGATAAATGCAAATATATTTTAACAAATACTATAATGTGTAATGCCTAAAGTAATTAAAATAATCCTATACAAAATAGAGTTATTAACAACCCCAAACTTAACATATTGCTCGTCCTCGAGCAAAAGCACTAGACAACATATACTGACAACCAATCCTTCCATGATATTCTCCCATAAAGTTATCAATAAATCAATAGATGAACACCCTTCGTGTGGCTATAGTACTAAAGAACCTAGGATAAAAACAAAATTGTAGAGCTTGCTTTTTGGATAAAACATCTATTTTGATATGCTAGTTGGCTAAGTTCTGGCAACTACATGCTATAATTTCAAAATTTTGTCCATACCATCAAGGTAGGTCATGTCCTTAAAAGCCTAGCGAACAATTCTAAAAGAAGGAACGCCAAATTTAGTCTTTTATAAGATTATGTTTACTACAGAAAATTCTTGTTCATTGTGAAATTCCATTCTAGAAAGACAAATTATAGTAGATGATGCATTAAGTGTTATTACACAATGTTTTGGAGTTAGTCTTGTTATCATAAAACATAGTTCAATCAATATATGTTTAAGAAATAGATAACTTAAAGTGGTGAGTAAGTTGGTTATAAGTAATAATATCCATTTGTTATAGATACTGGCGATGAAAAATTCCACTAACAAAGTAAGAAAGCCATTAAGATAGAAACGAGAGTTTGCATTTTTTTCATTATTACAAAATTAACTATACAAAATTGAAAGTTCAGGCCTTATAGTTCCTAACCTTCTCCATTATTCAAAAGCCTACTTACCTTCCATATAGTAAGAAGATATTTCATCTCAAAAATTGAGAAGACCATAAACTAGAAAAATCTACAATTACAAAAGCATTAAATGCATTAAATAAGGATTCTGTATGCAACACTAAATAAATAAATAAATAAATAAATAAATAAAACTCAAGCTAATAATGATGGATATGAGGTAGTGAACCAACTTAAAAGCTAGAAAGCTAGAAAGCTAATTGCATTGGATGTGGGAAGAAAAATATGCAGAAACAATTGTAGAAATAAGGCACGTGGTTTGTAAACAACTAGGACAACAACACGGGTAGGTCCACTTCACATGAATGTGTCTATATTTGATTGACATGTTAACATACCATCCTATTAGCTCTTACAACCACACCTTCATCAAATAAGGATTAAGTCTACCTCATGGTGTGAGGCAAGTCTCCAATTCCAACACACCACTTACCACCCCTTTCCCATTGAAGAAAAACACACAAACATAGGTGCATACACACAGACACACACACATACACAAACGATAATTATGGTTTACTCTCCTAATCTATTTATCCCAATTACACTTATATACTTCCAACTGTAACTCATTGTAACTTGAACCTTGGAACTATTATAATGTTTCGAGTTGTCTCCTATATCAAATTAACTGTTATATTAAGTAGAAAAAAGTATACATGCCAATTATGTGCATAGTAACTTTCTTTCTTTCTTTCTTTCTTTTCATTTTTTCTTTTCTTTAGGTTAGAGTAACTCCCCAATTTAAGAGAAAAGCTATGAAATTTAACTCAACGGAAGGGTGGCTTCCATGTGATGGTTGCACTAGCTATAACCCCTTCTCCCAAACCAATCAACCATACTAGAAGTGTTGGCCACTAAGACGACTCTAGAGTAAACCATTCTCAACATTAGGCCTTGGGATTACAACCCTTATTACAAAAGGGGGTAGTCTTAGAAGTCACCATTCCATTAGGGATTGATAAATAATTTCATCATGCAAAGTAAAGCTATAGTGGGCAAAAGAAATAGCTCATTGAAGATTTCATTGGGACACATAAATTTGCTCATTTACAATAATGGACAAAGTTAACACAAACAAACAATAAAAATATTTTAGTAGTTTCACTTTTAAATTGCAATGAGCCATAGTTTGAAGGTATAAGGACAATTGAAGTGCTAGTTTAGAAGGGATATACTTCCCTAGAAAAAGGAAGACACCATTTCCCCCTCTTGAACTCTATAGTTCAAAAAGAAGTAAAGGATACCAAAACAACTAAGATGGAAAGTTAAAGGCATAAAATTCTCCAACTAATATTCTACTACAAAAATTTGTTGCTAAAAGCTTGTACAAAGTAATGGAATAGGAAAAGTTAGTATTTCCTATTACAAAGTTCTATAATTATAAATACAACTTCTCAGCATTTGCAACAACAATCCATAAAAAGTGAACAACTCATTTTACAAGTCTAATAACGTTGAAACTAAGATGATTAGAACAACCTTTATAGAAACTACATTTGCACATAAGTAACTTCTAACATTGTAGAACAAGGAATTGCAATACTTGCCAACTAGTATGGCAACTATAAGATGTAGGAGGCAAAGATAAGCATCCAAGATACCTTGTTGGCCAATCATTAAGATTGAAACTTTGGTGGCTCCCTAAGAAAGCTAGACTACAACCAT
Organism: Casuarina glauca; assembly: GCA_028551395.1. NCBI lineage: Eukaryota > Viridiplantae > Streptophyta > Magnoliopsida > Fagales > Casuarinaceae > Casuarina > Casuarina glauca. Next base: position 11,049,127 of record CM052351.1, read on the forward strand.
GATTACTTTTAGCAAATCACAAAGCCAAATGCATGTTAACCAATATATATATAATGGCTCTTATTGTCAAGTATTTCTTTACACAAAGTTCTTACAAATTGAGTGTTGCCATGTTCCATTTGTTAAATTAATAGAAGAATTTGAAGTAGCAAGACTTGATGAAAACAACTAAAGAATCCACCTAAAAAAGGCTGATAACATTTTGCTAAAATTTAGAATGATTATGTTTAAAGGATACAAAGGTAACCATCAAGGTATGGTTCACTACCTTGTTATAGTAGACCTCAATTTTGACAAAAGTAGCATTTAATAGTAAGGGTGAGAAGCAATCCCCGTCACCATATGATGCAAGACTTTCCATTAGACCTTCCACATGATAATGACCATGATCCCCATCTATAGGGGAGTGTGAAATGCATAAGTAAACCAAATAAGAGTTGCTTTTTTCCCCCTTTTCAAAGGGCTCTTTTCGAAGTACTTGTAGACAAGTGATAACTCTATTTTATATAGAGTTATTTTGATTATTTTAGGTTATATTTAATATAGTTTTTATTAAATTATATTTGTATTTAATTATATTTAATTATATTTTGTTATTTTATGCAGTAAACCCAAAATAGAAGAAAAAGAAGAAAAAGGAGTAGAAAACCATGAAAAAAGAATATAAAAGAAAATAAGTTATGCACGTGGAAACGTGGAAGCATGTGAGGAAAGAAAAGGACTTGAATAGAAAGGATGGAGCTTCACGAACAAGGCAAAAGGAAGTCAAACAAATGAAGAAACATGTGGGACCCGTGAGGTTATTATAGGTTCTTGGTTGGCAACGCAAATGACAACATAAAAGAAGAAAAGTCAAACAAAGAGGAGGAATGGTGAGTGGAAAACATGCGGGACCAAGGAAGGGATTGATTATCGGGCATTTATCGGTGTGGAGTGGACAACTAAGACCGTGAATAAAAAAATAAAAAAAAGAATTATCGCGTGGGACCGCAGAAAACGCGTGAGGCTTTTATCTGGAGACCGAGGACCGAAGAAGGAAGACGGAGGAGAGAACATTACCGAACAGACGGAGAGACCCGCAGAGAGAGAGAGAGGAGTCGGACCGAAGGAAAAAGAAGAGAGAGAGAAGCAAAGGTGAGCGGCTTCTCCTCGCCGGAAAATCAGGTGCACGCGCAACAGCGCGGAAGCTTGAGAACGGTCGACGATCAGCCAAAAGCTGACCGTCACGTTCGTTTCCGGCGAAGGAGAAGCGTTTTCCGGTGTTCCAACGATAAAGTCCATATTTTCCGGTCGTTTCTGGGTTGATTTTGGAGAGAGGAGAACGGATCTGCAACTCTAACGTGATTTTCGGCAGTTCTGTGGTGGTTGCGTGCGGTTTCCGGCGGTTTTCCGGCGAAGAACGGCGAACACCGTCGAAGCCTTTCCCGTCAGATCTACGCGTTTCTACAGCAGATCTGAGCAATTTCTTTGCAGATCGGTACTCCAAGGACCTCGATCTATCTTCCCTGAAGTTTCTGTGAAGACCGGCGGCGGACGGCGGCGGCGCGTGGTGGCCGGACGGCGGCGCGTGTCACTGGAGCGTGTCAGCGCGTGCGAAAGCGCGTGAGGGCGCGTCTCGGCTCGTTTTCTTCCTGTTTTCCAGACAGCTTCATTCTCTCCCCCTGATGTGCAGATTTATGCATCCTTTTTGTGATTTGAAGACATTTTTGGTGACAGCTTAATGTTTTTAATTTACAGAATGTGTTGTTTAATTTCTTGCACTGATTTCTGTTGTGTAAATATGATATTTTAATTTATTGTGTTAGAGCTATGATGAAACTTGATTATGATGTATGAATAATGTGATTGTTTGTGTTTTGTGAGATATTTTATGAATGTGACGTTGCATATTACGGAGTTTAATGCTTTTAGGTGATTAGCTACCACTTAAATGATATGATTTACATGTTTGAGACCGACAGGAGATGACATGTAGTTGCTTCATGTAATTTGCAACCATAGATTAATATGGATAGAAATATACCATATGATTTGTGTGGCTTTAGGTGCAAACTGGAATATTCACATATCTTAATGCACTTGGTTCATTTAATTCAGATGTAGAGATACAGTGGATTAATGAGTTAAGTAGGTTCGCTACACCTAGACATAGGGTAGTGAATAAATTAGGAAATTCCGCCATCACATGAATAGAATCAATCTCGCAAGCATAAATGATCAACATTTGTACTGAGTAATTAGGTGAAATCAGAAGCTCTAGCACATTTCGTTTATTAAGTTTAGATTAAATTTAGTTATTAAATTCATGTTTTACCATTTTTGATTTGCTAGATAAACTTTAGAGTCTATTCACCATTAGTAATTAGTTAGTTTAGTGAACACCAGTCTTCGTGGGACGATATCTGTACTTATCATTATATTACTTGTTCGACATGTACACTTGCATGTAGATTTCACCGAACAAGTTTTTGGCGCCGTTGCCGGGGATTGGTTGTTTTACTGCTGATTAATATTAATACCGAATAGTTTCTTAGTTTAATCTAGCTTTTATTGCTTTTATTTTACTTTATTTTTATTTTCTTACAGATGGAGAATAATGATGGTACACGTAGACTCCTAAGAGACTATGCTGCACCAACATTCTGGAATGCCACATCAAGCTTTCAAAGGCCTGAAATTCAGGCAAACTACTTTGAGATCGAGCCAGCACATAACGCAAATACCCTCGCCGACGCACGTGCTGAATGGGAAATGTTCCTGAGAAATAGATCATGTGAATTTTGTGGAGGAGCACATGAGAGCACGGGATGTCAAGTAGGTAACCCCTATGTTCATTATAATGATTATGCTAATTTTGTTGGAATTCCTAGCAGGTCACAAAATGACTATTACTCCGACTCGTACAATCCGGGATGGTACAACCATCAAACTTGTACATGGGGTAATCCAAATGAGATGAGACCGCAACCAACATTTTGGCAACCAGAAGAGGTTAAACCTAGCTTAGAGGAAATGATTAGCGAGATGGCCAACACCTCACAGAACATTACAGAGAGAATGGAAGCAAGCTTTGATAGACAAGAAGCTTCATTCCTAAGATTAGAGGTGCAAATGAGTCAGCTGATCAGCATGATCTCAGAGAGTCAGGAGGGTCAATTGTCATGCGACATGGAGAAAAGCACTATAGATACTGCAGAGGCAATAACCCTGACATGTGGCAACCAAGTAGGAGAAGATGATGTTGACAATGAAATTTTTGAAGAAATAGCTAAAGATGTCAACATACAACTTGAGGAGGCACCTAGGAACAACCTTGTTCAAGCAATTCATGAGTCCTTTATGCCTCCAACTCCATCTACCCAGAGATTCCAGCAACGCGTTAAAGATAAGCAGTTTTTGGAATTCCTTGATATATCTTTAAAACTGCACATTAACATTCCTTTTGCAGAGACTCCAGTTCAAATATCGAGTTGTGAAGAATTTTTAAAAGAGATACTGGAGAACAAAAGGAAGCTGGAAACATATGAGACAGTTGTGCTGATTGAAGAATGCACAACCATCAAACGACACAAACTGTCTCCGAAACTGTTGGAGTTTCATCCTCCTTGAGCAACGTGGAGGATAGTTCGGCTGAAAACTATAAAGCAAGCGCTTCTTGGGAGGCAACCCAAGTACTTTATGGTTTTTTAGTTAGAAATCTTTTGTTAGTAGTTTGGTGTGAAGGCTGTCACCATATGCTCATCACAACTCCATTTTGACAACCTGCAATCAGGGGAGTTTTCCTTATTCCTTCCTTACTATTGTTTTATTTTCTTTTAACATTGAGAAGTATGCTTCACTTAAGTTTGGGGGTGCTGCTATAGGAATTGTGCTGTTTTGTTGGGTTGTGTTGGAGGTTGTGTGATTGTGGAAGTTTTCTATTGTTGTGGAAATGTTTGTTTGAAGTGTTAGTGTTAAAATTTTCTGTTTTGTGTTAAAATTGTATTAGAAAGTTTATTTCTTTTGGTGTAAAAACTTTTTCTTGTGTTGGACCATGATTTCTATGATTAGATTCTTTATTGTGCATTCTTGGTGATTCTTAGGGAGATGTAGATTTTGTTCAAACTTGCAATTGTGGTATGAGTTAAGTGTGATTCTGATTATGTTGATTCACTCATTGAGCACTAAAAGTCTGCATTTTCTTGAAATTGTGTGTATCTTTAGAGAACATTCATGTGAAGTGTGTGATTTCTTGGATCTCATCCGGATCTTAGAATTTGCTTGATTCCCTCTTGAGGCGAAATCTTAGGTTGCATCTAACTGAGAAAATGATTTAGGCCATCTTTGGATCGTTTGAGCCTTTCAAGCTAACCTTATTTACTTATCCCCAGTCACCCCGCTGAGCTTTGTTCTTATCTTTATTTTGTTGAATGACACCTGCACATATATTTCTTAGCCTTTTGATCAATTTGTCCTATTGTCCTATTCCCATGAACATATTGACTTCCGGTGTGTACAAGTTGATTTGATCATGAGAGAAGTCGAGGGGAAAGATGTAATATGGGAAACAATTGATTGAAATGATTGTGTGTAACATAGTATGTCACTTTTGTAAATGCAATTGCGAATGAAAAAAAAAAAAAAAAAAAAGAAAAAAAAAAAAAAAAAGAAACATTTGTGTTAGGATGACATAATGTCATTATCTTTTGTTAGATTCAAGTCACATAGTTCTCTAAATGAGATCTTTGAGCATTATTATTGAATATCATTGATAAGAGAGGATTGAGGTGGCTATATGTGTAAATGATTTTGTTTTTGCTTTATTGTTGCACACATGATTATGGCTTTTAATAGTGTCAAAGCATTATTGGATAGGAGAGAATGAGAATAAGTGTGGTGAAAAGATCATCTTCATGGAGTAAAAAGGTAGAGAAGGGCTAGAATTTTGATGAGATCCTAGAAAGTAATGTGTTCATGGGTTATTTGAGCTTAAATGACTTCCATCTTACCCTTAGCCCAGCCTTACATTACAAGCTTATGAAAGTCCTATTGATTTTTGGTTAGATGATTAACCTATATTAGTGGAGAGAGGAATGAAGAGCAAATCTATGAGGTTCAGTTAAAGATTTTGAGAGGTTGCATATTAATGTGAATCTATTTAGAGTGCATGCAATTGAAAAAAAAATGCGGACTTATACACACACACACGTGGTTAACATAGTTAAGAGTTTATCTTTTCTTATAAACCAATTGCAATGTTTGGATGAAAGTTATATTTTTCTTTGAATTGTTAAGTTGAACAATTATGGAAGAATATCATGGAAGGATTGGTTATATGTTTTGTTTAGTTCTTTTGCTCGAGGACGAGCAAAATTTTAAGTTTGGGGGTGTGGCATTGTTGTTTTGAAAAATATTATGGAGTGATTGGTGGTGTTAGAATATGTTGTTTAGTGCTTTTTGCGAGTAAATTTTTTGTGCTTTTTGTGAGTAAATTTTTTTTTTATTATCATTTTATGTTGTTTAGAGCTTGTTTAATGTTTTTTGTGTAAAATTTGTTTTTATTTTGTGTTGTTATAATGTGTTGTTTCGTTCTTTTGCTCGAGGACGAGCAAAATGTCAAGTTTGGGGGTGTTGATAACTCTATTTTATATAGAGTTATTTTGATTATTTTAGGTTATATTTAATATAGTTTTTATTAAATTATATTTGTATTTAATTATATTTAATTATATTTTGTTATTTTATGCAGTAAACCCAAAATAGAAGAAAAAGAAGAAAAAGGAGTAGAAAACCATGAAAAAAGAATATAAAAGAAAATAAGTTATGCACGTGGAAACGTGGAAGCATGTGAGGAAAGAAAAGGACTTGAATAGAAAGGATGGAGCTTCACGAACAAGGCAAAAGGAAGTCAAACAAATGAAGAAACATGTGGGACCCGTGAGGTTATTATAGGTTCTTGGTTGGCAACGCAAATGACAACATAAAAGAAGAAAAGTCAAACAAAGAGGAGGAATGGTGAGTGGAAAACATGCGGGACCAAGGAAGGGATTGATTATCGGGCATTTATCGGTGTGGAGTGGACAACTAAGACCGTGAATAAAAAAATAAAAAAAAGAATTATCGCGTGGGACCGCAGAAAACGCGTGAGGCTTTTATCTGGAGACCGAGGACCGAAGAAGGAAGACGGAGGAGAGAACATTACCGAACAGACGGAGAGACCCGCAGAGAGAGAGAGAGGAGTCGGACCGAAGGAAAAAGAAGAGAGAGAGAAGCAAAGGTGAGCGGCTTCTCCTCGCCGGAAAATCAGGTGCACGCGCAACAGCGCGGAAGCTTGAGAACGGTCGACGATCAGCCAAAAGCTGACCGTCACGTTCGTTTCCGGCGAAGGAGAAGCGTTTTCCGGTGTTCCAACGATAAAGTCCATATTTTCCGGTCGTTTCTGGGTTGATTTTGGAGAGAGGAGAACGGATCTGCAACTCTAACGTGATTTTCGGCAGTTCTGTGGTGGTTGCGTGCGGTTTCCGGCGGTTTTCCGGCGAAGAACGGCGAACACCGTCGAAGCCTTTCCCGTCAGATCTACGCGTTTCTACAGCAGATCTGAGCAATTTCTTTGCAGATCGGTACTCCAAGGACCTCGATCTATCTTCCCTGAAGTTTCTGTGAAGACCGGCGGCGGACGGCGGCGGCGCGTGGTGGCCGGACGGCGGCGCGTGTCACTGGAGCGTGTCAGCGCGTGCGAAAGCGCGTGAGGGCGCGTCTCGGCTCGTTTTCTTCCTGTTTTCCAGACAGCTTCATTCTCTCCCCCTGATGTGCAGATTTATGCATCCTTTTTGTGATTTGAAGACATTTTTGGTGACAGCTTAATGTTTTTAATTTACAGAATGTGTTGTTTAATTTCTTGCACTGATTTCTGTTGTGTAAATATGATATTTTAATTTATTGTGTTAGAGCTATGATGAAACTTGATTATGATGTATGAATAATGTGATTGTTTGTGTTTTGTGAGATATTTTATGAATGTGACGTTGCATATTACGGAGTTTAATGCTTTTAGGTGATTAGCTACCACTTAAATGATATGATTTACATGTTTGAGACCGACAGGAGATGACATGTAGTTGCTTCATGTAATTTGCAACCATAGATTAATATGGATAGAAATATACCATATGATTTGTGTGGCTTTAGGTGCAAACTGGAATATTCACATATCTTAATGCACTTGGTTCATTTAATTCAGATGTAGAGATACAGTGGATTAATGAGTTAAGTAGGTTCGCTACACCTAGACATAGGGTAGTGAATAAATTAGGAAATTCCGCCATCACATGAGTAGAATTAATCTCGCAAGTATAAATGACCAACATTTGTACTGAGTAATTAGGTGAAATCGAAGCTCTAGCACATTTCGTTTATTAAGTTTAGATTAATTTTGTTATTAAATTCACATTTTACCATTTTAAGTTGCTAGATAAACTTTAGAGTCTATTCACCATTAGTAATTAGTTAGTTTAGTGAACACCAGTCTTCGTGGGACGATATCTGTACTTATCATTATATTACTTGTTCGACATGTACACTTGCATGTAGATTTCACCGAACAACAAGTCAAGCACAAGAAGGGGTAAAGCAGAAAAGGAAAGAATCTATACGTGGAGAGAGCTCAAGTACCATTTTAGGTGTATGGAACATGTGAAACTTAGGCAACAATTTGAATATTACAATGTTTCTCTATTTCATAGTAACTGGTGTTGTAGTATGTGAAATATAAATTACTAAATCATAAGAGCAAAATGGACATAAGTTACAAAATAGAAGCAACTTAAGCATTAATTTTGAAGTGAAGAAGATGAGATTACAATGCTTTCTTCTCCATATCTTATCTCATGGGGACTCTTGGAACACCTCAAATGAGAAAACTCCAAGTTGTACGAAGAACTTCAAATGGCCAAAGTATTTAAAACCCTCTCAACAAAGCCCATTGGAGAGGTGGGTGAGGTTATTGACATATCCCTTGCTAATTTTTTTGTGAGAGAGGGAGAGAGAAAGAGAGTTCATGCTCTGCGAAGTGGGCATAGGGAAATATGGTAGAATGCTTCACATGCCTCCCACACCCCAATCACGAGAAGTGAAGGCAGGCTTTAGTGTCATGACATTGTCTAATTGGCAACTGTTGATGGTAATTGGGGTCGTTACACCTAACAATATTTATTTTTAAATCAAACCAGATATAATGTAAGATACTGTTTTCTCTTATAACAAACTTAGGTTGAAAACTTAACCATAGAGTTAAGTTTAATAGAATTACTAACCGCCGAAAATCTTTTTTATACAAATGCATTGGTTCTAAACTTAAATTTTAATATTATGTTAAAAATCTATAAAGGAGTATGTGAGGAACTGCCCATTGGAGATGGCAAGAAGGGTAGCATGACAGTCTTGGTTGACATCTCATACGTGTAATTACTTTCCATGTGCATTTCGCAAAGCATTTATGGCTTAAGTCATGGGAGTTGCTACACAATGCGCCATGCGGACATCACAACAATCATAAAAGCTTTAGAAATATGGTTTGAAAAAGTTATTTCCTTTTTTTGTGTTTGTAATTTTATTTTGGGAACCTTTTTCATATTTAGAAGGAAAAAGTGATGTCAAAATTTGAATGTATATTACCATATTAAAAAGAAGTTTTAAAGTTTAATCTAAAAAAGTTACTTGCTAGATTAACCTCTTGAATTATTTCTTTTTGTTGGCAATTAGAGCACTAAATATTATATGCACTCTTTCATGCTAAAGCCATAGGATTTTTGAGAAGTCTATAATTTTTCATGTTCTCTCATCTATCAACTATAGGATGCTTAAACATCAAAGAGAGGAAGAAGTTTCTACATAGTTTATACAAGAACAAAGATGGAGGCATCCTTGGAGATGACATGTGAGTCTTGTTTCTGGATTAGTCATTTCAAAAAGTAGTCACCATTATGGTTTTGGAATTCACTAAGAAAATGGTGTTAGGTACTACACAACCTATGTTGAGGTTTGAATGCAAGCAACTTTGTAAATGGTTTGTTTTGCCTTAATAATTGCATTGCAATTAGAACTTGGGAGTAGTTTATCGCCACCACGTGTACTCATAGTAATTCATGGTCAAGAGAGTATAAAGCATTTTGGGCAATATGTGTTTATCTACAATCTTAATGATGTACTGTCAGTGGGGAACATAACCCTTTCTCAGTGCTACTCTTTTCTTAATGCTTCTACTGTTGTTTTAAGCGGGTAACTTTATGTTGCAATAGTAAACCCTCAGGTCGTTAAGCATAAGTCTTAAGAATGGCCACTTCATGTAGAAAATACTGCAGGGTAGTACCATGACCAAGCCACCTTCCCTTTCTATATCTACTTAATTGGGACATACACTAGGTACCTGGGATCTTGACGTTGTTATACTATAAAATTCTTAGACCTAGTAAATTTGGGTGTCTATCTTCATTTGTGTCTTTGGTTGCATAATATTTCAATATTCATGCACCTGGCTTTGCTACTTCTGTTTCCATGTTAAACTCCCTAATGAAATAATCAAGTTATTCCTTTCCATCTAATTGGAATAGGGTACTTGGCAAGACCATTCAAGCAATTGCATTCTTGGTTGTTGTGTATGGGAAAGATAGTGAAGGTGCTCATTCCATAATATTGAAGAAACATCAGGTAGGTAAAAAGGACAACCCAATACTTATAATATGTCCCACTTCTGTTATCAACAATTAGGAGAGTGAATTCCCTAAGTGGTTAAGCTTTAGTGTTTATGTTTACCATGGTGTAGATCATGATATGATATATGGTAAGTCAAAAGCATGTGTAATAGAGATACTTATAACAAGTTTTGGCACATACAGAATTTATGGTGGAAAACTAAGGTTAAATGGGAAATTGCAATTGTTGATGAGTCACATCCGTTTAAGAATGAGAAGTTAAAGCTTTATAGAGCATGTTTAGAAATTGTAACCCTAAAATGATTTGGTCTGATAGGAAGCATCATGTTGAATAAAATAATGGAATTGTTTAATCTCTTTAACTGGATTGCCCCAAGGTTGCTAGGAACATGAGAACATTTTCGCTAGCTTTATAATGAGACCTTAAAGCATGGTCAAAGGTCTATTGCTTCGAAAAGATTTGTTAGGGTTGTTGATAGGCGAAAACAACACCTTGTAGTAGTTCTTTAGAAATATATGTCAAGAAGGGGAAAAGGAAGAGACTATTAAGCATCTTATGCCATGAGTGAATTGTAGAAATGGAAACATTAGAGAATGTTACAATTGTCAAACATCCAATGCTTATAATTAAGGAAGCTTTGAAACTTGTAGGAGAAAAGTGGGTTTCTGTATGTGAATTCTTGTTTGTAACATGAAGGTCATTTTTAATTCAAAAGTTCATGTTTATGATGTCTTAAGTCTAAATTACTGTACAATAGCATAGTTGAAGATGCCCTACCAAGTTGTATCCATCATTTCTAATGCCTTGAATGACACAGCTTCAAAGAAGTATGATTTGGAAGGATGGTTTCCAATGTCTCAATTGATAAAATAAAATTGAATTTCAATTGTCCTTTTTACTTGTTTAGATCAAGATTTTTACTTTGATTGTAAATCCACTCCAACGATAGGGTGTTCTCAAATTTATGATTTTTTCCCTTTTTTTATTTTTTTATTTTTTATTTTTATTTTTTGGTGTGTTTTGTTGCAAAAAAAAAAAAGAGTAAATAAAGAAATATGTCCACCTATTGAACTTTACTCTGACAACAACGAAGAGAACCATATGCTACATTCTTGAGAATTATTAGAGGAAGGATGGTGTTGAGCAACTTAAACCTCCACAATGATTTATGGGTGGAAGGACCTTCTTAACTTTCAAGAACAAACCAACTAGTTAACCTAAAGGTGAGAAACCAAAGTCCTAGTCTCTTGTTTTACTTAGTTATCATGAAGAATATATTAGGACACAACTAAAGCCTTTATGTTATTATCCACCTCATTTTTGTTTTCCTAAAAACAGAAAAAGAAGAAAAAGAAAAAGAAAAAGAAAAAGAAAAAAAAAGGAGACAAATAACAAAACAAAAAAATGAATGAAGGGAAACAACATGAGATTATACGTATTGATGTAGTAACAAGATATTGGCAAACCTAAATTACTATCTTGAAGTTGATTTGGCAAGGAGGATTCTTTCCTAAATTTGTTGGATTTTTATTATGTTGCTAATTAATTTAGGTTTGTATTATATATGAATTTTAATTTATTACAATTAGTCTAACTTCTTTTGTTGAAAGTAATTGTTAGAGAAATGGATATTGAATAATATAAATAGGATGTGAGTTAAAAATGTTGATGATATAGGACAACTACTAGTTAACTTCTCCCTCATCATAGGCATGGTAACTTCTTTCAACCAAGGGGTGTCTAAAATAAGTAGTGGTTAAGAAGACGGCAATTATTAGTAACAGATACTAGATTTTCTGTCAGACACCAGCCAAATAATCACCTAATCCCTTTTGGAAAAAAACCCAACCGATATTTTTCTACTTTTAGGAAAATGTGAAACTCCTCTACTAGATACCCCACCCACCCCTACACAGTGCCGTTGCACCTGCGTCCTATTAACTCGTAAAATCACAGCGAAGAGTTACACAAAGGAGATGCGAAGAGCAAATACTTTGTAATTTAACAATTCTGCCAAACAAAAAAGCCACCATTAAGCATTTCAGCCATTTTATCAACGTGCGAACAAAATGAACTTACACATAAGAGTTTGGGGGTTTTGTTACATTTCCATCAATTAAAGACTACGGCAGACCTTAATTGGAGGACTTCTGAAGAATAAATATTTAGTGACATGCAGTCAGAGAAGCCAAGAGCAGTGCAAATACATGAACTTACCAGGGAAGGTAGCTTGGGGCTCTTCCACTCCCGAGAGAAGTCAGTCCCAGAAAGAAGAGAACTTGCAGGGAAGGTAACGTAACAACAGGATCCCATTTCTGCTTTATCCCTGTTGCAACTAAACAAGCATGTCTGCAGAACAGCCGCTTCAAGTTCTGGAAAGTGTGCTTACCCGCTATAAATACCAAGGATGGAGGAGAAGATAATGTGCCGTTCTAGTTCCCCCCAAAAAAACATTAAGATGACGGATTACACTAACGGTATTTTTATCTTTAACAAATTTTTTGATTTCTCTCATTTTTCATTTCCATTTCTCATTTTTTTCTTTTTTTTCTTTTTTTAATTTAACTCATCGAACATTAACCTAATAATTAGTAGTCCATATGCTAACTTACCACTAAACCAATAGACTTATTGTTTCTCACTTCTGAATCTAATTTTGGAGTCCTTAGTAAAGGTTAATAAGTCATTTAACTATTGGTTGTTTACCAATAAATTACATAAAGAAATTATTATCAAGTTTGTAATTTTAAGAAGATATCATAACAAATTTAGTTAAACTTTTCAAACACCTCGTGACAACTTATTAGTCTACACGGGTTAACTACAAATTGTGTTTGGGTGCAACCCACCTAAGATGTTAAAAAATGTATGTGATTAAACTGTTGGGCACTTAAATCCATGTAGCCAATCAAGTTATTTAGAGTTAAATCTTGGCCCGCTTGAGCAATAACTAGTAATCCTCTGCAATTGGTCTTTATATTTTCTCTCATTAGTTCATAGACCCATCTCTTTATTAGAAAATGTGAAGCCATGCGTCAAATTTTGGAAAAACAAGGACCCCTTTCGAGGACGTCTCTGTGATTTGTAAGAATCCATCTGTCCTGTCTACATGCACATGTAGGCCCAAACATGTGCAAAGGGTCACTTGTTGAGCGACTGTACCTTGTCATTAAATGTTAATCTCCATGAGGTCCAATACGATTTCTTAAAAATTAGCTTCCAAGAAGTGGTTTGCCTACTCAAGACATGCTCTGGTCGATATGGCATGTAATTTGCTCCTTTTCCAAATAATGTTTCATTCTAATGCGAGTTTATGTTGAACATGTAGGTTTCAGTTGCTTAGCCACTTTTGTTGGCCAAGTTCATTAGGACTGCATACGACACAAAAACAAAGCATAACATTTATGTTTCATTTAAAACATTAGACCTTAAACATTCAAGCCATTTAAGCTGAGTTCGCAAAACAAAACAATGGAATGTATCGTCCAGATGATGACCAGGCACAAAACGGAGGTAGTGGTTTTTATTAAGAAACTCTCAAAGAGAGTGAATCTGTGGTGCCTTGTTATCCAAATCCTGTACCAGAGGAAGTTTGTAATATGCCTTGCATAACATTAGACTTTGTTATATTCGGCTAATTTTCATGGCGGTGACCCGGACAAAAATTCACTTGGCATTGGAAAGTGTAGGCAACTGCCTACAGGATTTTACCCAAAACTTCTAAGTTATGCACTCTCCAATCCCACCCAAAGAACAGCAAAGATAACTGAGGATACTCAACAATTTTGATTTTACAATTTTTCGCTTGAGATCTCAGGAGAACAGCTCTGGAATGTCTTCGTACTTCTGGTCCTTGACACATACACAGGCGTTATCTGCAATCTGCAACAACTGCTTCAATGATGGACTTAAAACCACCCCTTTCTAAGCAATCGGACAGTTCAGCCTACCAAAAACCAAAAATAAAAATCACATCACAGCAGTAGATGAAAAAAGATCAAGACGTTTATACAGTTTAATGTCCTCTAAAATTGCCCTAAAACCAAGTTTGGTGGTGTCGCCAGATAAAGGTCCACCAATCACAGATATCTAAGCACAAAGAGTAGATTACAAACTCTTAAAACAATATCACCTTCAGTTAGATATATCTTCTCAAAAATAATTGTATCAAAAAAGCACAAACCAACCAAAAGCAATCTAATAATGAGGACTATAGAATCTATTATGCTTCTTAGTCAGCACATTCATTGTGGTTCCCCCACCTCCCCCCCACCCTCTTTTTTATTTTTAATTTGCTCCCCTTTGGATTCATAATAGTATCCCCGAGTAAAACTCTGCTCTAAGCCCTAGACAAATTAAAGATGATCCCAAAACTCTGTAACCCAAAAAAACAACCCAGGGAGAGTGAAACAATCTACCTTCAATGTGAAGTGCATCAACATGCTACATCTACACCGTGTATTTAATTATCGTAGTTTTCCCATAAGTCCAACGTATTATAAATGCATCACAAAATACCTTTATCTGAGGAATAAGGGCAGGTCCCCCATAAGCAAATGCTGTATAAAGTTGAACAAGAGTTGCTCCAGCTTGAATTTTTTGGTAAGCTTCCTCACCACTGAATCAAATGCATACTATAAGGTTCTAGAAAAGTAAAACTCATTAAAGCAGTTGCTTTGTTAACGGATGAGTATATGAGGACAAGGCAACGGAGAGTTCTACTTTTACCTGCTAATTCCTCCACAACCTATTAAAGGGATCTTTCCCTGAAAGAAAAAGATAAACAAGACTGTCAAGCTCTCACACACGACAAGACACAAGAAGACACAAAAGAAAAATAAATCCAGATTTTAAAATATTAAAAGAACTGTATCCAAGAAGGCACCCTATGCTTCGCAGTGGCTTAGAAGCCTGTAGTCAAGGATATGGATCTACAGTAGACATTTTTATAAGAAACTCAGCAAGACACTGTGATGACCTAAGAAACGTGGACCCTGGGATTGTATCACGATCTGCTAGTAAAAATCTTGCACTCATTCTAATATCATATAACACAAGGAAAAGGCCAAATCATCCAACTTTCCAACCTCTACCATTTTGATGAGACACTGGGACAACAAGCTCATAGAATAAATTCCCTAGCAGGAATTATTGAAGCTTTTTGAGAAATCCTATAAATGAAGGAACGTTATAAGGAAAGTGTTTTTTAGGACCATGGACGATTTTCTTCTTTACCAGGCAACATCTATCGATCTGTTCAACAACAATTGTCAAACAGTCAGATCCATATCCTTGCCATGGAATACATCACCATTTTGGACAAGTGAACAGGATGATAGCAACTGGTCCTTAGTTCAATCTCTTGATGCCCTAGTAGACCAGAGTGGCCAAAATATAGTATCTGGTCTAAGTGATGTTGGCAACCAAGGATGAGACCCCGAAAGACAGATAAACAGCAAATATTTTGTGTTCAATTTGTGCATATCATGGTATGTAAGGTGAATGAAAAACATGTAATGTGAATTACAAAAGCAGCCAACTTACCCTTGTTGGAATGTACATTTCCTTCAAGATGTTGGTAGAGAGATTAAAAAGAGGCTTCCCACTTAAGCCACCAACTTCAGAAGCCAACGCATTTTTACTTACAGGATCTGGTCTTGAAACAGTTGTATTTGATATTATC
The DNA here is from genome assembly GCA_028551395.1 of Casuarina glauca. Lineage (NCBI taxonomy): Eukaryota > Viridiplantae > Streptophyta > Magnoliopsida > Fagales > Casuarinaceae > Casuarina > Casuarina glauca. Next base: position 11,064,500 of record CM052351.1, read on the forward strand.
TAAACCCAAAGGAGATCATAATAATAAATATAATATCAAAAGAACATCAAAGAAACAGATTGGATCATATAGGGTAGGTTTCACCCTTTTTGGTACAAGAATCATGAACGCAAAACTACCTTACGATCACAGAACATTATATTATATTATAAAAGAGAAAGAGAAAAGAAACATAGATTATATTAATAATAAATCGTACAGAACATTTTACAGCACTAGCACTACTAAAAAGCATAACGGATCTTAGATTTCCAAAACTTGAATGAAACAATGAGAACGCTAAAGAACATTATATTATATTATTAAAGAGAAAGAGAAAAGAAATATAAATTATATTAATAATAAACTGCACAGAACATTTTACAGCACAAGCATTACTGAAAAAATACGAATCTTAGATTTCCAAAACTTGAATGAAACAATGAGAACGTTAAAGCACATTTTCATTAGACCTTGACCACAATACTGGAACTTTTAACCATTAAGAGAGTTCAATGCAAGTTAAATAATTCAAATATCTTTTGAATTAGAAATGTTATTAATTCTGAATAACAACTCAGATTCAACACAGCTATAAAATATCATTTAATCTTACTTTTCTCAAAAGCTCATACAAATAGTGGCAGACCTAAAGTTTGATGCTAATTTAATTACACCGGATTGTTTCATATAGTTGCAACAGTCAAAGAACAACCTATCAAACTTCTAGGTTTTTCTTTTTTCTTGGTTATAGAACACCGAGGTTGTTTTGCAAAGTTGGCCTCCCAACACTACTACCATCAAAGCTTAGTCAAGCAGCAGTAACAGACAAGAAAAAAACATGGGACATGGGTTGGTAAATTGGAGAAAAGAGAGTCTATAATGGTGAAAAAAGTTACCAATCCATCCAAGCGGAGAGCAAGTGCAACCTACAATCACGGGCAGAGAAGCTTTAGAACGTCACATTAGAAAATAGGAGTATCTGAAATAATGCACAAATGCATACTGCTGCTATGTCTTCAAGGTCTTCTTTAGACAGGTCTGGAGCGATTTTCACAAGCAAAGAGGGTGGGCCCTCTTCTCCCCACTGCATTTCATCACGAGCAGCTTGAACCTTGACAGAGCAAATGTTACAAAATCCAACTTCAAAGTTACATAGTGCAGTAAATTATATAGAGAGCCAAGTAAGATCCTGCATGACTACATACCTTCTGCACAAGGTCCTTCAATTGCTTTCTCCCCTGAAGCATACGTTGCACTGAGGTATTGGGTGACGAAACATTAATCACTTACAGTGTAACATCACACACATTGTAGAATCAGAGAATCAGAACCAAAAACTTACAAAGATGCTCGAATTATCTATTACATAGAAGTAAAGTTTTGAAATATATGGCTACAATAACAAACAAATAGATAAACTACAGTAAATCAGAAAAGAAAATTTACCAAGTAGTCAGCAAACTGGGACAATGTATGAACCCCTTGTACATAATCTGCAGCAGCATCTTCACTTGACTTATTCTTTCCAAGATTGACCCCAAGAATGCCAGGTCCAGCTTTGCCACCTTGTTTGCCTTCATCATTAGATGAAGAAGAACTGCTTGAAGTTTCATCCAACTTCCTCTTACCTCTTTGCAACAGCAACAATTCCTTCGCTATTGAAACCACACCGATTGATGATAGCACTGGCCACAATTCAAGCAGTTGAAAGCACTTCAATCAGAGAAGAATGATACATACGTTACACTATCAGAAATCAAAACTTTCACAATTCCAGATTCTTTACCAACTATCCAAAGTGCACAAATACTGATACTTCCTGTAAAACAAAATATGAAATCAGAATTTGAATAAACAAGATAGTATATACTCATACCCTTCCTGACGCAGTCTAAAGATGCGAGGCTTTGGATTTCCCTCCTGTGGAACAGGGGTAACAGAGCCAACCTCTACAAAGCCAAAACCTAAAGCAAGTAACCCATCAATAGCCTCAGCATTCTTATCAAAGCCAGCAGCTAGGCCGATGGGGTTGGAGAAGTTCCTTCCCCAAACTTCCATAATTCATATCCATAATTTTTCTTGTTAGTATGTCGATGTACTACTCATGACACTCATATCTCTCATATGATTTGGTAAAGTTGGATATCCATGTCAATACTAAATTAACAATATGACTTCAATATTATACATACAATGTCAAAGGGATGCAAAAGCTTAAAGCACCACCCTTGATTTTACAGCACATGTTGCTCTTGAAAAGTTGCACATGTTGCTCTTTTTCTCCTTGGGTGTTAAATCAGTGTCTCTTAATATCATTATCAAATACATGCATTGAACTCTCAAGTGGAAATCAAAAGTGTGTGCTCTAGGAAGATCAAGCACTTGAAGCACTCATTTATTGTGGACTCCCATGGGTTGCATTCATCAGTTGCTCTTGTTGTAAGTGCTAGTAGTATTTCTTTTGCAATTTTTTTTTTTTTTTTTTTTATGCATGGAGCCATCTATTTCGATTCTAGAAAATTAAAAGCCACGTTGATAAGGCTATTGGTGGAAGGCATTGCCTCAAATATTTTGTGTAAACGGCCTTACCTTCATCACTAAACAACACCCTCCACCCCCTCCCCCTCTACCCTTTGTCCATTTTTGTTATTCTGATATGTGTCCTACACATTTATGTTAGAAAGGCTGTTCAAGGTCAATGGCGGGCCTAATTTTATTATGTCTTTAAAAGAAGCACTATAAAACATATGTCAAGTTTCATGTCGATATGAATTTTAACATCTGTTGTTGGCATTTGAGAGGCCTGAATTTTATCATGGTTGTGATCTTTAGGGTCTTCTGCTAACCTATGCTCCCTAACATCCTCTCCCCTTCTTACTGGGCATCTCTCACCATCTTTTTCTTGCTGTGGTTTGTTAGTTTTAATATAAAATTCATTACTGGTAAGGTCAATGGTTTCTATTTGAACCAAACCATCTTAATCAAATTCCTTTATCTTCTTCCTAATAGAAGCAACCCCCAAACTTTAGCTTAGTCCATCTTTCATTACCTCTATCAAACACTTAAATGCTCTAGATTGACCTAAATGGGGAGATCGAATTCCTAAAGCCTACCCAATTTCTTCCACTAATTGCTTGGTTACTTAGATTGTGTTGCTAATGATATACTTGATCATCCTTCATCTAGAAAAAGCCATTTACTTATTTTGAGCTGTTTTGTTTATTGCAACAGGGTTTTCCATCACATTTCAATTGGAGTACACCTGCTTGCTTAGTAAGTGGACTCTGAAATGTCCAAACAGAGGCTATCATGCCTAATAATGTGTTAAAGCTAAGCATCAGCCATGTCAAACCTGCAAGATTCACATATGCTACTCTAATTTGATAAATTGCCTCTGGCTACGACAACAAAAAGGAATAGAAGAAGAAAGTGACAGATGCATAGGTACAAAAAGTTCATTACATGCACTATATTGTTCGTTTTCTTTCGAATCCTACTTTAATTGGAGAATGTGCCCTATAACAAAATCAAAGATTCAATGCTACTTTTAACTACAATTTACTTCTTCCAAGTACAATTTAATTCCTCTTTTTGCTCTAGGCTTTAATGACTATACAACCACTCAAAGGTGTCAGAAAAATGACCACAACCCACCTTCACATCAACAAGACTGTCAACACATAATGTGGCATCAAAAAAGTCCGGTAGAGTACCATTAAAGTTCTTGATAGATTTCTCAATTAAATCATACCACAGAAGTTTTCTCTCATTCAATTGCAGCAAAACTTCTCCACCAATTTTCGAATAACATAGTGGCTTCAAAGTCCGAAGTAGTTCAAAGTCCTCTTCATCTTCGTTTGAATGAAGCTCAACTAACTTAACCCACGAATCCTGCACCCCGTACTGCCTCATCAACCAAATATTGGCCAAAGAAAGGTTAATTATTTCTATATAGCACAAGCATCCTTCTAAACTTCCCAATTCTCTAAACCCATCCCCAGCACGAATAGGCCGCACAGTAGCTGGGAGTGGGACTTCTCTACAAGTCTCATATGTAAGATTAAAAGCCATAATAACTGAAGTGATGCCATCCTGACTTGCAATCCAATGTAAGTTTCCTTCCACAGGGATCCCATGGAGCTGATGGTCCTGACGTATATGCTTATAACGCAGATTTTCAACAGCTCTCCACCTACTGGCTCTCAGACTAAAAACTTGGACCTCAAACGCAAGTCCTATGCCACTGCGAATATTTGGGAAAATCTTCACCACCTTGTAGTCCTTGTTTACTGGTTCGTAGCCAAACCCCAAAGCACGGTCAATTAGGGAATCACGGTCTGTCTTGGGCAATTCAGTGTGCCTTCTGATTGACGGGTTCCACACAAAAATAGTAGGCTGTAAAAGGTTCTCTCTCTTATCCTTGAAGTAGTAAGCAATGCAGAGTAAGCCGTCAATGGAGCCCACGATGTCAAAATAAGTTTTTTTGTGCGCCAAAGGATGATCCAGCTCAACAGCATCACTTATGGGGTCTAAATTCACATGATAGAGCCCACGGTCATCAGTTTTATAAAGGAGGTAGAAGTGAGATCTCATCCTTAAAGAGTTCTGGAGGTGATTGCAAATGAACTCTTGACTGTTAATCATAGAGCAAATCCTCTGGGACATACTCCGGAACCTAAGCAGCGACTTGGTTGGAAGGAAGCAGAACAGATCTCTTAACAAATCATCCATCCTCTCCTTTGCTTTTGATTTGATCTACAAAAAGAAAGAAAAGAAAAGAAAAAAAGTGAGAAGGAATGGGTTTCATCTATTTATGATATAGTTTGTTCCCAACAACAAGTGATGAAGTTCCTACAACAAAAACATTAGACAAAAGAGACAAAAATATCAACAGTAAGAAAAATGATAGACAGCTTGATATTGCATCTAATTATTCATTTCAATCTTCTTCCACAGCCAACTCAACTCTTTCCTTTTGACGCATCCCGTAATGCCTCCCTTTGTGTCTGTTTTTGTGCATTAAGTCCAAGTGGAAAGCCCGCTGGTGAAGTCTAGATTTCGGATCACAAAAGGTATGGACAAAGTTATAGACTGTCATTATTTCAACTGGGTTCCGGCCTCTTCACCTGATTTTCATTTTCAATCCTGAAAATCTTATGATGGGCCTTTTCCATCTGCCTTCTACCTCAAATTGGAACACTGATAGTGGCTGTTTTAGTCAACTAATTGAAACCACAAAGCAAAGCAACTTCAAGAAGAAGAAGACGGAGAAACATGCAACTTCATAAATGCATGTGCTATGTTGCAACACCAGTCCGCATCTGAACATGACAGTGTAAGACAATTGAACACCAGACAGCGCAACTTGCACTTAAACAAGGACGCTTTTTAATTATCACAAAATTATTATCCACATTACAATTACCAACAAATCACACACAAGAAATTTTAAAAACCAAGAGAGTAAAAGAACATTGACGGAGAGCTGCATTTTACAAAAATAAGTAAAAGGGAGCACTGGACATTGTACAGAACCTTAAAAATGGAATAGATTTACTGTGATCCCAAACGACCATCCACAATAAAGGAGGAGATAAAGTGACCGCCGAGCAGCACCTCAGATCACCTACCGCCTGATTGAAAAATAGCTCTATGGATTCAATCAAGGTTATAATTTGTCCATTTTCACAAATCAGTTGGCAGATAATTCACATGAGCTCTCTCAAATTTATAGGAAGTGAGTGATCTTAAAAGATATAGCTACACAAAAAGATCATCTTCAAAACTAAGTGGGACTTTGATGTAGTAGTTATCTAATTGTAGAAGATCCTAGTACCATCAGATGATAGTAAAAATGTTTCCATGGTTTTTCCAAGAAAACTTTGTAGCAATAGAGAGAAAAAAAACACACAGGAAGATCAATATTTTAAGAAGTTCTCTTGGATAGCCGCAGTAGGTGCTCTTAAGTGTTCAGATATAATTTGAACAGTCTATGAATCTCATGCGCATGCGCATGATAGTAATAAGCTACTTTATTGATATCCATGTGCAAGAAATATGGTAGAATAAACCAGAAAATTGTAATGCAGAGCAAAACGAATACAAGAGTACCTCTCTCAACACAAAGAACCTCATTAACAAAGAGACCAAATGCTTCACCTTCTGGATTTTCAAACGGATCTAAACCTTCCCCACAAATACAGCCTCAATGATACATGCATACTTCATAGTCATTTTATGAATGTGTCATTGTAGCAAAATATATTCAAAATGCATTACTCAACACTGAAAAACAAGAGATACATTATCATTAGAAAAGAATAGTAAGAGCAGTTATTGTCATTTTTAGAAACCTCGCAATCTCATTAGAATGCTACATGGATGAACCAACAAGTAACTATTCCAAATCAGTAAATAGAGTTGGAATTAAAAAACAAAACAAAACAAAACAAAACAAAACAAAACAAAATAAAATAAAAACTTTAAAAACAGCAATAACCAAACCCCTGCGACAAAATTCTAGAGCCTAAGGGACATGTTTACCTCCCAATGATCTCTGATCGGCTTTGGCTAGACAATATCCGCACACATTGTCATCTCCCAGCAGTCACTACATAATAATCATTAGCCACAAAGTGTAGAAGTCAAAAAAACAAGTCGACTTCTCTTATGCCTTAGACTACGAACAAAGAGCAATTACATTAGATGACGAATTTTAAACCATGATACCAACATATGCTGGAAAATTAGCCAGGAAGAAAGGGCAGGCGATAAAATTCAAAACTCCATTATAAACAACAATTGAGATCAGTGAGACTATCAATTAACCAGTAGACTGCTTCTACGTATACAACGAAAGAACGTGCCTTCTTTATATTACAATTCAACATTTCATATCAAACTACACCTTCTTTTTTCTTTTTTCCCGCACGTACAAGTGTTTGACAAAAGAAAAACAGAGTAGAGTATCCTTTCGTAAACAGTCGTACCTCATATGCCTGAATTACACGCCGAATCTTTGTGTCAGAATCAGCCCCTCTCTGTTCACGTCGGGGTGGAATCGCTTGACCTTTGCAAAAAAGTAAAATTATCGGGGAAAAAGAAAATAGTTCTGTATATAGAAATACCAAAGTTGATAATCGATATCATTCAAACCCACAAATGTATGTTTTAATTGCTAACTATAAGCATCAAGAACGTGCTATTTTTTCTCTGCCCAGGGATCTCATAGAAGGAAAAACAAAAAAAACAAGAAACAAGAAACAAGAAACCCACACGCACACAAAAATCAAATTTGCCATCTTCTGACCCACAATAAGATGAAAATTACGCCACCAAATTGAACCCAATTGACCTAGCCATTCTTTCCATCTCCCAAGCAAACAAAAACCCTTTACTCGACAACCCGTTATCCTTCATTTTCCTTTTCTTTTCCTAAATTTTCTTGGCAGACTAAACAGACATTAACCAAAAACAAAAAACAAGGAAAAAAAAAAAAGAAGCATCACTTATCCAACGCTATAAAAGAAGTTGCGTTGGATCTGAAAGCGGCCTTGAGCTCACCAGTTCTTTCTCTGCAATTCACGGATCTAAAATGCGATTCTGGCAGCAGAAGGAAGACGCCCCTTGGGTTTTAGAGTGCAATCGCAGCAGCGCTTTTGTCACTTTTCTTGTTGTTGGGTTTCTGTGCTTGTTGGGTTTTGTCAAAGTTGGGTTGCTGTTGGGCCTTGGCGGGTTTTATGCGCGTGTCCGACCCGCATGTTCGGGCTGTATTTTAATAAGTCCGACCCGATATCTGTGGGTCGTCTGTCTGCTGGGTCATGTCCGACCCGCGTGTTATGCTGTGGAAATGATGTCGTTTTGGTTGTGCTTTTCAGGGGGCCGAAAACCCCGCATGGAATAGACTTGAATTAGTAAAGATGTGAAATTGTGTATCAGTAATGAAATATATACAAATTAACAAGTTAGAATGTATTGACTAATAATTTCGATTTCTTCCTTTAAATTTTTATTCTCTTTCACTTTTTTTATATTGAAGAAAAAAAAATTACAAATTAGAAGAAATAAGATTTTTACATATTGTTTAAATATAAAAGATATTCCTTCAACTCAAAAGTTAGTTTTTGTGTTAGATAGTGATTTTTCTAACATAATTTGAAAATATAGGTTTGTAGGCTTCAATTCCTATTCAATTATGAGTTCTTAAGACATTCTTCGTGCACAAGGAAACATTCACTTGATCTAATTCAAGGTTATGCCTTAAAGTATGCTCACTGTATAGGAGAATTTTAAGGATGAATATCTCACAATGAAAAAAATATAAGATCTTTAAATCATATTTAATTGTAAAAAATGTCACTATCAACTCATACAATTTATGAACTTAACCCTAAGGCCATTCACATTCCCACTTTTTATACCATTTATGTGAAGGCCTTATATGAGTCATACCTACTAGTGTCTCATTACTAAATAACTCAACTAACACAATTTGCACATAGCCAAAATCAACTTCTAAGGCTCTTATGAAAAAAAAAAAAAAGGATCCTATGTTCTTTTCTCACTTATATGCTGTCACTTTCTTTAAAAACAACTATGAAGTTGCCTCACAATAACCAATTCTATTGTTAGGATATTATATGAGTTGGTGCCTCTCTTCCGTCACGGACACTTTTAGGAGAATACCACAAGGCCCACTTAACATGGTGACAAAGCACACTTTTCTTCACAGGCTTTAAGGTTGTATTATCCTTTAGGCCTTCTCCACAAACTTGTTGAATTCGTCTATGTGGAGAAGGGGCATGTTGAGATTCATCCCACACTAGATATGGAGTTCCATTCTTAAGGCATTATATGAGTTGGTGCTTCTCTTGCCTTATAAGTGCCTTTAAGGGAAAACTATGGGACCACTTAATATTCACTATGTCAAAAGCCAACAACTTAGAACTGACCTTTCAAACTGATTTGGTAAATTAAGACCATTGTTCAATATAAAAACATCCAGGATTTTAAAGACAATGATGAGTAAAATTCCACATCTTTACAATAAACATTTGGTTAAGAATGAGATACATGGATAAAAAAACATATATGAAACAAACAATGAAGAAAACCACATACAAGTTGGTGAAATAAGGCCAACCCATGCATGTGTGAAAACTTGTGGACTTAACTAACCCTAAATCCAAGTAAGACATACCCAAATTATTTAATATACAATTACACAACTCAAGAACCACTTATTTGTTTAGTGTTAACTTCAAAGAAAATTGGAGAGGACCACATTACTTGAGAGACTTCACCTTTCTCATAAACCCATATGCTTAGCTTTCTGCCCAAAATAGTAAATTCATTCCCTTAACCCATCTTTCCTGATTTACCTAATAACAAACTTGACTTCAAGTTATATTTTCAATCATCCATGTCCAACACTCTTACTACTATTTCTGAACTCAAGTTGTCTTATTACATCAAAATCCTTCCAAAGGACATGTTTCTTCCCCAAGTCATTTGGACTTGCATAACAACTATAGTGAGCTATACACTAGCATGGTAGATCCTCGTAATACAAAAGGATTATCACAAAAGAACCCTTAGACATGTCTTAAGAAACATGTTGTTTATATCGATACAATAATGTGGGGAGTAATTAGTCCAAGTCATATCTTTTTACCCCACAAGTTATATTTGAAGCTTTACTATTTTTTCCTAATAGATGTTCAAGTCCCATTAATATTTGATGTAATCTTGCCAAATCCACTTATTCCAACAATTAGAAAGAAGATCAACTCCTTTCTCAGTAAGCCAGCTTGCAATATTCTTCATTTGTGGTCTAGCTACTTGTCTTACTTATTCCAATGAGAGAGAATTAAACACCACAATCTTTTCAAGCTTATTAAGTAATTTTGGCCTAAGGGGCTCCCTCACCTGACAAGTACCAATAAGAATATTACTATCTCCGCTTTTCTTAAACAACAAATCTATGACAATATATTGCCTTTAAACTAATAAAAATTCTAGTAAAGTTGTTAATTATTTTTTATTCCACGACTAAAAATAAATTAACTACTCTTGGTGTTCAATTATGTATTTTCTTTGTTCTACTAAACAACCACTTTATACAACAAATAGTTTTTTGAATGTCCATGGTATATAGGGAAGACTAGAAAGACAAGGAGTTAATTTCTAAGAATCAAAATACTATGGGCTCTAGCCTTGAAGCTAGACACAATTAAGAAACCACTATGTTGTTTATACAATTTTAATAAAAAAAACACTCATATCTATTATTTTTCTCCAAATTTCCACACTGAATGTGGGCATCCATGAGACTAATGACCTTATTGTTAGTATTTATTCAAATTTGGCCAACCTTTTCCTATTTAGCGACACATATTCAAAATAAAACAATCCACCAAGAAGATTCACAACCTAGCAATACACTCTTCCATTGGAACTAGCCATTACATCATACTCACATTGTGGGGTTTACTTGGTCTAACAATTCATTCCTACTTGAATGGAACTAACTGCTTAACTTGTTGTACCTATCATATAATCAAGTGCGATATTTCATGTCCACCCATTGCTCAATGTAAGGCTTTACATTGTTCAAAGTTAGCTACAAAGGGGGTCCAAGTCAACCTAGTGTGAAAGGGACCTCGTGGGCTAGCTTGACTACCTAAGCCCATGTAGTTAACATGACCTATGTAGGAATGTTAAGATAATAAGGTAGCACCTTAACTATTAGCTATAGTTTTTAGTCTAGTGATAACACTTTACAATTCTAATAGTAGGTATTGCCATCCCAACAATGTTAAGATATGAAGGCCAACTATAGCATGAATTTCATGTGCACCCTCTACTTAATGTAAGGCTTTACACTGTCATGAGTTAGCTACAAAAAGGGGCTTGAATGGACCTAGTATGGAGAAGGCCCTGTGGGTTGGTGCAAGTACCCAAGTCCAAGTGGTAAACATGGCTTATGTAGAAATATTAAGATAATAAGGTGGTGCCATGGCCATTAGTTATAACTCTTGGTCTAATGGTAGCACTTGACAATCCTAACAATTGGTATTAGAACAATGTTATAGGTTTGAGCCTTGACAAATGCTGGGGAAGGGAGGAGTTTTTTATTTACTTAGCCTAGCATCTCCCTTTGTACTTAGTGGGACTAACTAATGGTAGTGCTTGACAATCCTAACACATACCATTTACACATTACATTTGAGTAAAAAGATGATGATGCTATTAAGAAATTCATCTTAACAAGAAAATTATGGAATTTAATATAATCAAAACAACAAAAACATAAGAACCATACTATCATTTGTTGCCTAAAGTATGAATATCTCACCTTTCTTTGTCTTACAAAGTCAATTTAAAGGAATAATAGTTGTTATAAAACTTATCAAGATATTATCATGCCTAAACATATCTCTAACCTTTGTCTATCAACTTATTTTGAATTAGTTTACTTGGAAAATCAATGTAGAGCAAGTTGACTAGAAAATATCAGTCTAGTAAAGTGAGTTCAAAAGTTGTCAACAATCATGCTACTTTTCCTCACGCATAGCCCAAATAATTCTTGCTCCCTTTTCCCTCTCTCATTTTTTACACCTTAATTCCTTGAACTTTTAGATAGAGCTTGTAGGAAACCCTTTGCATTCTCCACCTTTTCAATAGGTAAGTTCTTGTAAGCCCAATGGTTTCAAACACCTTTCTTGGTGATGCTCAGTTTTTCTTTATACGTGTTCATTTTCACTTTTTTTTTTTTTTTGTAAGAGTTTGGCCTTTTTGTCTTTGTAAGCCATGAACTGTTATGTTTCTCATATACCTTCTCATTTAAAGTTCCATCCTAGACAAGAAGAAAGAACTTTACTTCATTTGGTTTTGTCCATTGATTTTTTGTCTGTTCAGATTTCTTTTTAGGTTGAAAGTTAGGACACATGCAATAGTGGTTCTTAGATTTCAAAGCCCAAGGCCTTTCGAAATGATGTCACTAAAACTTCAACTATGCCATTAGAAGGGGCTCAATGACTCATTTCTTTGTTTTTCAAAGGTTTAGCTACGTTTTTTTTTTTTTTTAAGGAAAGAAAAATCTGTGGACTTTTCCTTGTGCTGGAACTCATTTCCGAGTGCCATGGCTCTTGGGATATGCAACTGGAAAGGTTTACCTATGTTTGCTCCATAACTCATAACAAGAAGATAATTGATTTGAATATCTCATCTCTTTGAAACACTAATAAGGATGTTCCTTTTTTATTGAAATTCCTTCAACTGGTATTTGGTAATTATTGGCAAGCCTAATAATGGAAACAAACGTCTCTTTTATTAAAATTGTATAACCAACATAGTGATTTGTTAATTACATCTGGCTTCAAGACTTAAGTCCATAGTATTTTAATTCTTAGAAGTCAAATTTATGTCTTTCCAATATTTCCTATATACCATTGAGCATTAAGAAATCTGCTTGTTATATAAAGTGGCTATTTAATAAAATGATTTATCATTAAGGACATACAAAAACCAAATGTCATATAAGGCTTTCCAAATGATGCCTCTTTTATACCATTTTGTTTATTTTTACTCTTCGCAAATCAAAGTTTCCATCAACAGATTTCACCTTTTCTTTTCTACCTCTCTAAAAGGACTTGTGGCCTAAGCCTTGCTAAATTAATATGTGGATGACATTGCTTTTAAATTGAAATGTTGTTTATGCATTAACGAAACTAGTTGCACTTTTTTTAATATATATTTTAAGAACATGGGATTTTATTTTATTTTTTTAAAAAAAACAAAGATGCTTTGATAAGTGTTACTTAAAAAAGATATATGCCCAAGCATACCTTTACAAAAAAATTATACTACCTAAAAGGAGTAAAAGTCAAACTAAAACAAAATTGGGCCCAAAGCCCTTTCAGCCAACCCTCTTCATTGTGGTGTGAAAAACTAAAAACCATTGAGGGTGCTTGAACTTCTAAGCCTTATCTTGAGAACTAGCATAAATACTTCTCCATTAGGACTACCCCTTTAACCATCCAAAGCTTAAAGGGCTTTGGGGTCATGTGTGCCTTTATGTAGAAGCCTTCCCTTTGAATCTGATCCTTATGAATATCAGGGTCTTAGGTACATTGGCTTGCACAAGCCTATAAGTCAAACTTCTAATAAGCCCAACTAAGGCATCATTAAACTTTAAGTTTCTACTAAGCCCTAATGGGGGCTCTAACCCTTTGCCTATCCTTTAAAAAGCCCAAAAAGGGTAAGAGGGCTTACTTAATTGTACTCCGACCAATCCTAACAAAGGGATCTTATCCTAATGCCTCTTCTCCATGGCCTCAGAAGGGCACACAATCAGGTCCTTCCATCTCAAGTCCTTGTTGAAATGTGATCTTTAAAGTTGTAGGCACTCTTGAGGTTTGATTATCTCGTGGTTGTGCTTGTCGTTCCTCAAGCTCTCCACTTCCTTTCTTGGAGAATTGTGCACTTTGAACCTTTCCTTTATTCACACTCTATTCTAAGGCCTTTATTGGGCCTAGAACTAGCCTTTGCTCTTGCCTTTATGCTTTGACTCTTGATTCAAGTCTTTTAGATAGATAAATCATCTAGTTTTTAGTTTAACGACATTTAATCTATGCCATTATATTATGATGTCATTTATCCCCTTTTTAAACAACATAATGTAAAGATCCATTTAAATCGATGTGTTGTTATGGTCTTTCTTAGATGACATGGAATTTAAACCAACCTGAAATGATAACTTGTTTAAAAAATCTTATCAACATGATCCATCATTTATCCATTTTTTAAAATGACATTTAGTTGAGGCCTTCTAAAGAGCACAACGTATTGATATTTGAGCAATATGAGATACAAATTAAAATTTCAATACATCACTTCACCTAGAGTATGGAAAAACACGTCTTGTGAAATAAAATTCATTAACAACGAGATGTTTCACAAGAACTTGCTTATAAAAAAGAAAAATCTCACATGTAATGAACACAATAAACTAACACATTAACATAATAAAGCATATATTTTGATTTTACATGAGACTAATTAACATATAATTTGTTATAGGAACACATGTGAAATTTTTCTTAACTATCAGCTTCTAAAATTTACTCTAGAATCCTATGCTTAGCCCTCAAAGTAACTCATTTTGTTATGATGAATCTATGGAACACATTCCCTCAATGGACTTTCAAAGGCTAAGCACCTAAGTTAAACTCATAAATTATTTAAGTTATTTCCAAATAGATTAATACATTATGTTGATACTTATTTCAAATATACAAATTTATAGGTTCCTTTCTAGTACTATTTTACCTTTAATTTATTTTGAAAAAATCTTCATTCTTGACCTTAAATTTCTTTTGAATCATCGATGTACCTAAATTATTCTTTTATTGAATAGGAAAAAAAATTAAATTGAATCTTATCAATTTCTAAATTCATTAAAATTCTTAGCATAGAAAGCGCACCAAGATGGGGCGTTTTGTTATCCCACCTTAAATCTATTCAAAAATCTCTCTCTTGAGCAATGACACCACTTGCGTTGTTGTTAGGCTTAATGCACATGAAGTTGTAAGGGCAACCAAATATATATGGTGGAATTGCGAGCCTAATATTTAGGGTACCCAAAAATAGTACAAAAGCAAAAGAATAATTCTTAAAGGGTTATAAGACTCATACATGACCAAAATGCATCCCAAAAAGGATCCTATTTGCAAGTAGGTACAACTGTTAGACCATATTAGCAAAATAATTAGGTACAAAAAATAAAAAATAACCCATGTATATTGGTGAAAATACAAAGTTAAATATGAAAGTAGTAGATTGGAAATCACTAATAATGGGAATTTTCAAAGAACTTATTGCAACATCATTGAGACTTAATAATACAAAAGAAATCATTCATATCCTAAAATTGCATAGTTAGAACGAGGCACTTGATTGACACAAGTCACTAGAACTTTTATAGGCTTAATTCAATGTGATTGTTATGGTAATAGCTAACATTGTCCTCTCTAAAACTTAAAGAGGACACTAGAGGGACTACCTTTTGAAATAAGCTGTAGCTATCAAATCATATGAAGGATTATACAATTATTTTGCGTGGGATTAACAAGCAATTACCACATCAATTTAACCCAATTTCATTAGGGTGAAACTAGAGGGTATCAAATTTTAGATATTTAACTCTTTAAACCTAAGTCTAGCTAAATATATGACTACAGTATATGAAAACTCTTACTTAAGATGTTTATGTGATACTAAGAAATTTTTCCATAACCTTTTTTTCTTTGTAAGTAATTGAACATGGCCAACTTATGAATGATTCTCACACTTGGAGGAGCAAATGTTAATGAAAAATCCAAACTTGTTTAGGTAAAGTTCATGTGATGATACTTTGAACTCTAGAGATATTTGTTAATAAGTTAGATTAGCTTGTAAATGTTTAGTGAAATTCTACATGCAAGTGTACATATCAAACAAGTAATATGATGATGAGATAAAATATCAGCCCATAGAGATTAGCGATTACTAAGCCAACTAATTACTAATGGTGAACAACTCCTTGAATTTATGTAGCAAACTGAAATGGTAGATAATAACTATATTTCTTATAAAGTTATTTTGATCATTTTAAGCAATATATAATAAGTGTTTTGTAATTATATTTGTATTTAACTATATTTATGCATATCTTGTTATTGTGTGCAACAAACCCAAAATAGGAGAAAAACAAGAGAAATGAAGCAAAAGATTGAGAGAAAAGGAAGAATAATAAAAAAGAGTAAGTGCAACACATGGAAAATAAATGAGGAAAAGACAAAAAGAATAAAAAGAATGAATGAGGAGTGGTCTATTATCGGGATATCGAGTAGAGAAAGAAGAAAGGTGAGAAAGACCAAAAAGAGGGAGGTGTGTGTGTGGATTCTCCTCACAGGAAAGTTAAGTCCACACATGACAGTGCAGGACCTTGAGAATGTCTAGTGGTTGGGTGAAACTTAACTGTCACATTCGTTTTCGATGAAGAAGAAGCTATGTTTAATGGTGATAGTTTTCAACCATC
Organism: Casuarina glauca; assembly: GCA_028551395.1. Lineage (NCBI taxonomy): Eukaryota > Viridiplantae > Streptophyta > Magnoliopsida > Fagales > Casuarinaceae > Casuarina > Casuarina glauca. The sequence continues at coordinate 11,080,563 of CM052351.1, forward strand.
CTAGTTGTGTTTTCTAGCCACTTTTAGGTGATTTTTAGCAAGGAAGGAGCGGATCTGAGCCCTCTGTAAGATTTCCAGCAGTTTTATAATAGATTTGAGCAGTTCGTGGATGTTTTTGATAAAGAACAACGAAAACCGTTTAAGCCTTTTTCATTAGATCTATGCATTTTTGTGATATATTTCGGCACTTTCTTTACAAATCGATGCTCTAGGGGCTTTGATCTACCTTTTCTCGATTTTCCATGAAGAACGATGGTGGTGCATGGCGGAGTATAGCAGTGTGTGGCAACGATGCATGAAAGCACATTTTGACTCGTTTTCCTCCCCTGTTTCAGACAGCTCCTCTTCTTCTTCTTGATATGCAAATTTGCCCAAACTTTCCTTGAATAAGAGACACTTTGGTGACAACTTCGATGTTTTTAATTTTCATAATGCTTTGTTCAAATTTTTGCACTATTTTGTTTATGTAAACATGATATTTTCGTTTATTCTGTTAGAGCTACGATGAAACTTGATTATGATGTATTAATGTTTGATTATTGTGTTTTGTGAGATATTCTATGAATGTGAAGTTGTATGTTATTGACCTTAATGCATTTGAGTGATTAGCTACCACTTAGATGAGTTGATTTGCATGTTAAAAACCGCCAAGAAATGACATGTAGTTGCTTCTTGTAATGTGCAACCATTGATCAATATGGATAGATATATACCATATGATTTATGTGGCTCTAGGTGTAAACTAGAATATTCACAAATCTTAATGCACTTAGTTGATTTCAATTCACATGTAGAATTACAATTTGTTAATGAGCTAAGTAGGTTCGCTATACCTAGACATAGGATAGTGAATAAGTTATGAAATTTCGCCATCACATGAGTATAATTAATCTTGTTAGCATGAATAATTGATACTTGGACCTAGTAATTAGGTGAAATTGGATGCTCTAACATGTTTTGTTAATCAAGTTTAAGTTAAATTTAGTTAATTAGTTCATGTTTTATCTTTTTGATTGCTAGATAAACTTTAGAAATTGTTCACCATTAGTAATTACTTAGTTCACTAATTACCAATCTCTGTGGGATAATATCTTTACTTATCATTATATTGTTTGTTCAAAATGTACACTTGCATGTAGAATTTCACCAAATAGTAGAACATAGATTAACTAATTGAATTTAAAAGAACTAAACAGACGAAACATGTTAGAACATTCGATTTTATCTAACTACTAGGTACTAATGTTAATCATTTATGCTTGCAAAATTGATTCTACTCATGTGATGATGAAATTTTCTAGTTTATTCACTATTCTATATCATTAACTCACTATATCACTATATCTGAATTGAAATAAATTAAATGTATTAAGATTGATGAATATTCAAATTCACACCTAAAACCATAAAAACCATATGGTATATGTGTATCCATATTAATCTATGGTTGCAAATTATAAGAAGTAACTATATGTCATTTCTTGTCAACCTCTAATATGCAAATCAAATCATCTAAGTGATAGCTAATCACTTAAAACAAATTGAACACAATAATATGCAATTCCACACACATAAAATATCTCATAAAACGCCATAATCATAACTTTCATCCCATCGTAATATAGTTACATCATAGCTTTAACAAACTAGACCAAAACATCATATGTACACAGACCAAAGGAGTGCAAGAAATTGAACAACAAAGCATTTTGTAAATTAAAAAAACCAAAGTTGTTAGCAAAATGTCTTCAATTCACAAAAACATTGTGCAAATCTACACATCAAGAAGAGGAAAAAGAGCCATCTAAAAAGGGGGAAGAAATCGAGCTACCACATGTTGTTGAGCATTATTGCCACACGTTGTTGTACGCTGCCATGCACCACCACTGGATCTTGTTAGGTTTTATAGCTTAACAAGAAGGAGGGGTTGAATTGTTATTCTAACAATCGAATGCTTTTGTATGATATAAAAAATTAAGTCAGTTAATTTAACAATTTATGAATTAATAGGCAATCAAACAAACAGAGTTATTCAAACAAGTAAAGAGCAAGAGAATCGACACCCAATTTACCACGGTGGTTTGGCACTCAATCCTTAAGTCCTACATCTACCCTTTTCTCCTTCAATCCAACCGATTGAAGTCTCCTTTACTCAACCAGATTAGGAGAACACGTTCTCTCTAATCCAAATAATTCATTCTCAAAGGAATTCTCAAGTTTGAATACAAATTATAATCAAAAGATCATGTACAATAGCAAATCCCTAAATAATATGTTAGTTTATGGGATATTGCTTATCAAAGGAGCTATTTAAGTGTATATAACAAGATACAGAGCTCCTATCACGAAATCCCCAATTTGAGTAAATTAAGGTTTCAGATTTTCCTCAAGATTTATATGTAATAGATGTTTTTAAATGAAATAAGCACATAAATAATGTTATACAAGCTATGATCGAATATATAATCAAAGATCAAACCAAATAATCGAATATCACCGAACCCTTGTGAGTCACCGAGAGATGAGCGAACTTGAATCAAATAGTAAGTAAGCTTAAGATATTTTCTTCACAAAGAGAACACTTCAAATAGATGTAAATCATTAAGGAGAAATCTTCACGCATATATCTCCTTTAAATAGGAAGTAGATCTAAGGCTTTTCTTAGATCAAACATGAACCATAGCTTTCTTCCCGTTAGGAATAGTGACCCATCCATCAAATCGACCTCATATCATTCCTCAGAACCTCAATTCAACCGTTCTAACAGCCAGTCTTCTCTAAAATCCTCTCGTTGACGATTCGATGCTTAAGAGAAGCAGAGATGACACCGGAGACCAAATAACAGCGGCTAGGGCAAAATGGTCGAGAGCCCTCTTATGTGCGTCTTTCTATTAAGTGAGACGACGTCGTGGCAGGCACATCTCTAATGGATGAGACGACATCATAGCGAGTGCGAGAAGACTTCCTTCAGCAAGGTTGGGCCAACGCGAGCTCGGGCTGCATCACAGAACCTCAATCTAGTAACAAAAGATCCAGTCCAGTAACAGAAGATCCAACAGATAAACACTGCCAATATCAATAGAGTCCAAAGTTCAATTATGTAAACATGGTCCAAAAATATTATCTTTTACAAAGTTCATATTTTGATGTAATACATATCTTAGCTTTGAACTAATATCAAGGTAGAATCAATGCCCCTCATGTTCCTACAAATGCATAAAACCAAGTGTCATATTTATAAATAAAATATATTCAAATATATTTTATTTCTTAAAGAAATATTCAAATACACAAATGTATTTCACAAGTACTTTAAGAATATATTTTATGAAAGAATGTAGGAACCCGGTTACTTTATAATATCATTAATTGATATTATAATTTGTACACCTTTTACTTCCTATAATTTTCTTTTTGCACATATAAAAACATATTTCAAGAATTGATATTTACCAAAATATTTTTAGTCACAACAAAACCCTATTTTCCAACAATCTCCCCTTTTTTGATGATGACAAAATATTTCAATAGTATGGCACATGTCACCAAATATCAATCATGTTTTTCATGAGAACATAACTTGGCATTGCAACATATTCATCATCACATAATTAAATTTGCAATATGTACTGCTCATTACCTATATGATTAGAATCCACAAGCAAGTCCTATACATGTGTCTAACAAATTTCGAAATTGATCATAGAACATGTGATTTTCCAAGTAGGGGTGTTAGAGAGATATGTATCCCACATTCTGCACTGATATAGTCAGAAATGAGACTTCACATGTGCACTATTCTTTCCCCCTTTTTGTCATAAGTAAAAAAAAAATGAACATGCAAGTAATCAGGACAAACGACATAAATTGAGCAGGCAGTAAACCGGCAAGGATAGGAGTAGGGTACTAACTGGATGCTGTTGGAGTGGAAGTAGAGCCGCTCCCCCTCAAACCGAGTAGTTTGGGTAACAATAAAAGAACAGAGAGATAGCAGTAATAGAGAATTCAAAGATTTTCAGGGACTAACATTCCAAGTTCTCTTGTATACCTTTTACTTCATATAATTTTCTTTTTGCACATATAAAAACATATTTCAAGAATTGATATTTACCAAAATATTTTTAGTCATAACAAAACCTTATTTTCCAACAGATCTAAGCCTCAAAATGTAGATCTATAGAAAGATTGAGTAAATCTTTTAGAAAATCACAAAGGTCCAATTTTGTCGAAAATCACCCATGAATGGCGTTCTTTGTCTAGTGCCAAAAACCGCTATGAAACCACTTGAATATGCTCTATAGAAGCCAGAAATTGCACAAAGATTTCAAATTTACTCCTTCCCCATTGAAGTCACCTCAGATTTGGCCCAAAAATAGTTTTCACTTGTCGAAAATGGTCAAACAGCATTCTCCTTTGACAAAAAAGAACGCGAGGGTGGTTAGCATTCGCATAATCATCCGGCACTTTCAGAGTTCTGCATTGTTGTGCATGGACTTTGCTTTCCCAATGAAGAAGAACCAATCACAAGCTCTCTCTCTCTCTATATATATATTTTTCTCTCTTCCTACCCAACTAGTCAACAATAGCTTGTTGCCTCATTTTTCTATATTTTTCTTTCTATTCTTTCAATGTTTTGCTTCATTTTCTTCTTTTTGGGGTTTGCTACAAGAACAAATAAAACTTGCATAAACACAAAAAAATGCAAATACATTTTAACAAATACTATAATAATATAATGCCTAAAATAATTAAAATAATCCTATACAAAATAGAGTTATCAACAACCCCAAACTTAACATATTGCTCGCCCTCGAGAAAAAGCAGTAGACAACATATACTCATAACCAATCCCTCTATAATATTCTCCCATAATTACTCAACTTACAATTCAAAGAAAAACATAACTTTCAACTAAACATTGCAATTGGTTTATAAGGTAAGATAAATTCTTAACTATGTCAACCACATGTGTATGTAGAAATCCACATTTTTTTCTCAATTACATCCGAATAGATCCACATTAATATGAAACCTTTCAAAATATTTAACCAAACCTCATAAGTTTCCTTTTCATTCCTCTCTCTATTAATGTAAGCCAATCATCTAACTAAGAATCAATAGGACTTTCATAAGCTTGTAATGTAAGGTTGGGGTAAGGGTGAGATGGAAGTCATTTAGGCTCAAATAACTTATGAACACATTACTTTCTAGGATCTCATCAAAATTATACCTTTCTACTCCTTAAAGATAATCATCTTCCCACCATATATTCTCATTCTTTCCTATCCAAGCTACTTTGATTTCACTTGGAATTTGACACTAATAGAATCCTCAATCATGTGTGTAACAATAAAGTAAAACAACGTTATTTAAGTATGGCCATCTCAATCCTCTCTTACAAAGGATGTTCAATTACAATGCTCAAATGTTTATTTTAGAGAACTGTATGACTTGAATCTAACAAAAGATGATGGGATAATTCCATCTAAAGTAATTTTTTTTTTTTATAGAAAGGACAAGTTGTACCACACATAATCATTGCAATCAATTTCTTCCCATACTACATCCTTCCCTTCGACTTCTCTTATACTTAAACAAACTTATACACTAGAAGTCAATGTTCATGGGTATAGGACAATGGGATAAATTGATCAAAAGGCTAAGTGATATATATGTAGGTGTCATTCAACAAAATTAGGATAAGAACAAGGCTTAACAAGGTGATTGGCAATATGTAAACAAGGTTAGCTTGAAAGGCTCAATCGATCCAAAGATGGCCTAAATCATTTTCTCAATTGGATGCAGCTCAAGATTTTGACTTTAGTGGAAATCAAGAAAATTCTAAGATCTGAGTGAGATCCAAGAAAATCACACACTTCACATGAAGGTTCTCAAAAAATACACACAATCTTAAAAAAAATGCAAACTTTCAATGCTCAATAACTGAATCAACATAATCAGAATCACAGTTAACTCATACTACAATTTCAAGTTTGAACAAAATCTACATCTCCCTATGAATTGCCAAGAATTCACATAAAAAACAAACTTCTAACACAACTTTTAACATAAAACAAAAAAATTTCTCACAACACAACACACCCTAGCACATTTCCAAACACAATAGAAAACACTTCCAATATACTTCCAATAGAACAACAACTACCACAAAACACAACCTTCAACGCAACCCAACAATAACAGCATACTTCCAACAATACTACAACACCTCCAAACTTGAATGAAGCATTTTCCTCAATGCTAAAAGAAAACAAAGCAATAGTAATGAAGGAACAAGGAAAACTCCTATGATTGCAAGCTATCAATGTGGAGTTGTGATGTGCCTATGGTGATAGCTTTCCAATAAATTAACCAACAAAATGCTTGGGTTGCCTTCTAAGAAGCACTTGCTTTATAGTTTTAAGCCAAACTATCTCCAATGTTGTTGCTCAAGGAGGATGAAATTCCAATAGTTTAGGACATAGCTTGTGTTGCACGATGGTTGAGCATTTGACAATCAACACCACAGTCTTAATAGTTCCAACTTTCTTTTATTCTCCAATATCTCTTTCAAAGATTCTACATATCTAGGTTTGAATTGGAGCATCTGCAAAAGGAATGTTAATGTGCAGTTTTGAAGATACATCAAGGAATTCTAAAAACTACTTATCTCTTTCATGTTGCTAGAATCTCTGCGGAGACAGAGTTGAAGGCATAAAGGGCGTAGGATTTTCTATAACAAGTTTGCTCCTAGGTGCTTCCTCAGGTTGTTTGTTGACATCCTTATCTGTATCTTTGAAACTCTCCTTGTCAGCATCATTTTCTCCCACTTGCTTACTGTGTGTTAGGGTTATTACCTCTGCGGTATTTGTAGGGCTTTTCTCCATGTTTCTAAGCAAAGGACCTTTTTCTTTCTCTAAGATCATGTTAATCAATTGACCGATCTACACCTCTAATCTTTTGATTGAAGCATCTTATCTCTAAAATCTTGTTTCATTCTTCTACATCATCTTGATGAACATGTCTTCTAAATTAGGCTTTGCCTCTTTTGTTGTGCTCAACATTGCTTCAGTACTCTTCATAAAGCATTTTATGGTGGTGGCCATCTTGTTGATCATGTCCTCCAAGCTAGGCTTTACCTCTTCTCTTTGGTCAAATGTTAATGGCGATCACATTTCATTTGGATTACTTTATGAAAATTTTGATGGTTGTCCCATCCCACATTGTACACGTTGGAGTAAGGATCATCGTGTGACCTACTTGAAGTCCTAACAAAATTAGCATAATCATTATACTACTTGACATTCTGTGCTCGCATGTCTTTCACCACAAAATTCACATGCTCTGCTCTGAATTCTCACAATTGGAGTACTTAGGTTGTCTATCTTCTTATTGAGCACTTCCAATTGTGCACAAATTGTGGTGAACATTTATGCTTTATGGACTCCATTTGCTTAATGCATTGGTATCCTTTTAGTAGACCATTGATAGCTATTGAATGCCATCTCCTCTAGAAGGTTATATGCCTTTTATGGTGTTTTGTTATGCAAGTCCCTTCTTGCAACTACATTAATTATAAAATAAAGATTTGTATTAGACTCATCATAAAAAGTTTATACCTGTAACCATAGGATAGTCCATGATGTGGACATTTCCTTAAAAGTTCATTGAATCTTTCCCAAGCTTCATACAATGATTCATTATCCATTTGCATAGAAGTAGTAATATCATTATGCATTTTTGTAAATTTTACGAAATGAAAGGACTTACGAAGAAATTTATAAGCTAAATCATTCTATGTAGTAATTATTGGAAAAAGATATGTTTTGTTGTGAAAAAATTTGTTGCTAATTGTATAAAAATGTTTTCATATATGGATGTGGAAAAGAAAATTATAGGAAGTAAAAGGTGTACAAATTATAATATCAAGTTGTTGGGTTCCTACATCTTAATGCATTGCAATGTTCAAGTTCTAAAAGAATATTTCTTGAGCACTAAGAAGGAAGAAAGAAAATATTAGTTGCACAATATTCACAAGTTGCATAGTGTTTATATTAAAAAGAATTTGATGTTGGACTTTATATTATTGTAGGATTAAATTTATCAAGCCCAAATTTATGATATACGGTTTGAGCTTATATGTTAAGATTATGATATAAACCAAGCCCACAAAGAGTAACTTATTTGAGCCCGCGCAGGTGTGAAGACCAAAACCAAGAAGCCAAGCCCATGAGTTTGATCCATGCCCATAAATATGATCCAAGCCCATGAGTTTGATCCCTACCCACAAATTTCATCCAAGCCCATGAGTTTAATCCATGCCCATAAATATGATCCAAGCCCACAGTATGATCCAACTTAAGTGGATATTGATATGCATCGTTTAACTAAGAAAAATGTGCCCTAGCTCATAGAATTGTGATTATAAGCCTTAGTTTCTATCGACCAAGTTCAGCTTCTAGTCTTCTACGCAACCGAACACCTGCTGTCCCAACGGGAAGAAAAGAGAAGTGATTGAGTGTCAGAATGGGCAATTGTGATGATTAAGAGTTTAAATCAAAGCCTTAGCTATAGATTGATGGAACTACCTTAGTCTTTTAATGGGATGATGGCTCTGATGTTGTTAGGTTTGGCAGAAATCTTAAATCAACTCTTAATATTTGAAACTCATATAAAGGTTCTATTTTACAGTTCAAAAGTGAGTTCTTGCAAGACTTCTTTTTGAAAATCGAAATAAGAAATCAAGCTGATTCAAGTATTGCAATTTTGTGAAGAGCTTCAGTGATATTCCTTAAAGATCATATTCTTATGATTATATATTCTTATATACACTTGTTCATGTTCTGATTGAACTATGATTATTATTTGCACATAAACTTTGTTGTAAAACTGAAACCCTAATTTGGGTGAATTTGGTGGTTTCGGGATTAGAGCTTGGATTAGTACTCTATATCTTTAATAAGCTCTTTAAGAAGCAATATCCCTCACAAACTACACATTATTGAGGATTTGCTTTTTGTAACAAGGTTGAAAGAACCTTTAATTGTAACCTTAAAGTTCTGTGATTCCTTTAAGGAGGAATTGAGAGGATTAGTAAGTAAAGTGGACTTCAGCTAGTTGAGTTTAAGGAAGAAAAGGGTAGATGTAGGACTGAGTGTCGAACCACCTTTTAAAATCTTGCTATCCATTATTGTCTAAGCATGGTGTTTACTTTAATATTTAGTGTGGTGTTTGAGATTGTTATGCGAAAAGAAGTCAAATTACTAGACTTATATTAAACAACCAATTCAACCTGCCCCTTTGCCCCCCTTCTTGGTTGGCCATTATACCTAACAATTGACATCACAACTAGGTTCTCTGATTAAAGGCTTAATATCATAGAGTAGATCCTTATAATGGCTTTTAAAGAATGGTGTAGCTGTGGGATTTAATAAACTCTCATTATTTGATGGTGTCAACTATAGGCATTGGAAACAACTAATGCAAGTATTCATTATTGGTCAACATCCAAAAGCTTGGTAGGTCACTAGAAAAGGTATTACATTACCTGAAATTGATGATTGGAGTAAAAATAAGTCTAAGGTTATAAGGTTAAATGCTAAAGCCATGAATATGATATATAATGGCATAAGAGCTCATGAGTTCAACAAAATGTCTTCTTGCCTCATTGGTAAAGAAATCTGGGATAAGTTAGAAGTTTTATTTAAAGGTAATAAGAAGGTTAAGTCTTCTAAAGTTACTATGCTTACTTATGATTATGAACTGTTTATTATTAAAAACCTATACAAATGAAGAAATGGTTAGAAAAGTGCTAATGTCTTTGCCTGAAAGTTTGGATCCTAAAAAGATGGCCATAAAAGAAGCACATGACCTAGATAAACTGACCTTAGAGGATATGTTAGGATCACTAAAAACTCATGAAATGCAACTATTAAGAAGGAAAAAAGAAAGGGAAAATAGGAAATCATTTGCTCTTAAAGTAGATGTAGAAAAAAATGATGAACTAGATTTTGAAAATGATGAAATTGCCATGCTAGCTAGCATATTCAGAAAATTCCTTAAGAAAGGCATAAGCAAGAACATAGAACAATCTAGGAAGAAAGAAACATATGATCCTAGGGATAATCGATGTTTTGAATGTAGAAAACCAAGACATGTCAAGGTTGATTGTACATTGCTTAAAAAGAAAAATAACAAAAATAATAAAAAGAAGGCCATGATTGTTGCCTGGGATGATGAAAGCTCACCATTGAAAAAGGAGGAACAAGAAAATGTCACACATCTTTGCCTAACTACAGTAGTAACCTTTGAAGATGAGAAATCTGAGCTAAGTGACACTAAACTGCAAAACGATGTGAATTGTGGTATAGAAACTACCTTCTTTGATATGGTTGAGTATGAAAATAAGATGAAATAAATATAGAAAAATGAAAGAAAAGTATAAATCTGTCAAAGCTGAAATCAATGTTGCAAAAGATGTTTATGAAATTCCTACATCTTCCTTACATGAGAATCATAGTATATTTAGTTGCATGAAATTAGAGGTATGCTTTATAAATGATACATGTTCTGATCGAGGCAGTAAGAATGATAATGTTGCTAAAACTATTTGCACTAATTCTAAAGTAGTAAGTCTAAACATGAGAATATGTGAACTAGAGAAAGAGAAAAAAGAAATTCAGTTGAAGTTGTATGGCATCACTTTGCTATTAAAAAAATTCACAAAAGGTAATGCAATGTTAGAAAAAATATTGCAATCACAAAAAGGCATGTATGATAAAATTGGTATAGGTTATAAATCAAATGAGAATTCAAAGTCTTTTACTAAATTCTTTGAAAAGAAAAGCTACAAAACTCCATTGTATGATAAATGTTCATATTGTACATATGTTGGTTATTCTTTTGATACATGTCCTATTTAACATAAAAGATCATACAAGATAAAGAAAGTATGGTTACCTAAAACCTCTAGTAATATTTGTTTAACTAACTTTCAAGGACCTGAGAAAAAAAGGGTATGAAGAACTTTAACAAATATCTTTCTAAGCTTTAAATGCAAAAGTAAACAAAGAGGATTACAAAAATTTATGGATTTTGGACAACGCATGTTCCTGTCATATGATTAGGCTGGTGGAGTTCTCCTCAACACTTGAGTTAAAAATTAGAGGTACGGTCTCTTTTAGAGATAACTCCAAAGGAAGAATCAAAGGTATGGGAACCATAGGTAATCCAAAAACCCTACTCATTTCGGAAGTCTTACTTGTAGATGAGTTAAAATTCAACTTGTTGAGTATAAGCCAACTTTGTGATAAAGACTTTAAAATAAAGTTTGGAAAAGAATTTTGTCTTGTTGAACACATGGAGTATGATATTAAAATTTTTAGTAAAAGGAAAGACAATATTTATGTGCTGGATCTTAGTAAATTGTCTAATGAACAAACATGTTTGATTGTAGACAAAAATGTTAATGCTTGGTTATGACATTGGAAACTTGGACATATAGGTCTATGTTTAATTGAAAAACTATCCAAGAATAACTTAGTAAAAGGTTTTCCCACTCTTATCTTTGACAAAAATAGGTTATGTGAAGCATGTGTAAAGGGCAAACATAATCAAAGTAGCTTCAAATCGAGTCTTGTACTAGCCACTGCAAGACCATTAGAATTGCTCCACATGGATCTATTCGATCCTTTGAGAACAACCACTCTAAGTGGTAAATATTATGTTCTAGTCAAAATAGATGATTACATTAGATTTACATGGACATATCTATTTGCTAGAAAGGATGAGACATTTGAGAATTTTGTTGACTTTTGCAAAATGATTTAGAATGAAAAAGGTCTTTCTATTAAAAAATAAGAATTGATCATGGTGGGGAATTTGAAAACAATTTAAAAGTGATGAAGCTATCTTTCTCGATTGCTGTCATATAGAGTGTTTAATAAGAGAACTTTAGTAGTGGAGGAATCAATACATGTTAGATTTGAAGATGACTGCACTACTCATCTAGAAAAGTATTATCAATCTAAGTTCACATGAACTAGAAAACATTGAAAAAGATGGAGAAAAAGCTAAAGGGGAGTATGAAATAAGAGACTTTTCCCTTCCTAGAGTTAGAAAGAAGGTAGATCAGCAAAACATATTGAGAGATCAAAATAATAGAATGAGTACACAATCATGATCATGGTATAATAATACTTGTGAACATCAAGCCTTCTTGTCTCAAGTAAAGCCAAAGAAGATAGATGAAGCTATTGAAGATGAAAATTGGTCTCTTGCTATGCAAGAAGAGTTGAACCAATTTGCGAGAAGTCAACTTTGGAACTTAGTTCCTAAACCAAAAGATCATATGGTTGTCACCACTAAATGGGTATTTAGAAATAAGCTATATGAGAATGGAATTATCACTAAAAATAAGGTTAGACTAGTTGCACAAGGGTATAGTCAAGAGGAAGGAATAGACTGTGATGAAACCTTTGAACCAGTACCTAAACTAGAAACCATTAGAATGTTGTTTTCATTTGCTAGTTGTATGAATTTCACTCTATTTCAAATGGATGTAAAAAGCACTTTCTTAAATGGTATTAAAGAAGAAGTGTATGTTGAACAACCACCGGGATTTGAAGATCCAATGTGTCTTGATCATGTTTTTAAACTGTCAAAAGCCTTATATGGACTTAAACAAGCCCTACAGGCTTTGTATGATAAGCTGAGTGCTTTTCTGCTTAGTATAGATTTAAGAAAAGGAAAGGTAGATAACACTTTATTCATTAAAACAAACGGAAAAGATATTTTAATTGTTCAAATTTGTGTTGATGACATTGTATTCAGTTCTACTGATTCTATTATATGTAAAGACTTTGCTAAATCTATGCAAAATGAGTTTGAGATGAGTATGATGGTTGAATTGACTTATGTCCTTCCTTGTTGAAATCGCCTCAGATCTAGCTGAAAAAAAATTCTCACATGCTAGAAATGGTCAAATGGTATTCTCTTTTACCAAAAAAGAATGCGAGGATGGTCGACATTCACATGAACTTCTGACACTTTCAAAGTTCCACTTTGTCATGCGTGGACTCTACTTTTCTAACAAAGAAGAACCAGTCACAAGCTCTCTCTTCTTCTCCAGTTCTCCAACCATACGACAATCTATCTCTTTGTTTTTCTCTCTTCCTACCTAACTAGTCAATAATAGCTTGCTGCCTCATTTTTCTATATTTTTCTTTCTATTCTTTCAAAGTTTTGCTTCATTTCCTTCTTTTTGGGGCTTGCTACAAGAACAAACAAAACTTTCATAAACACAGATAAATGCAAATATATTTTAACAAATACTATAATGTGTAATGCCTAAAGTAATTAAAATAATCCTATACAAAATAGAGTTATTAACAACCCCAAACTTAACATATTGCTTGTCCTCGAGCAAAAGTACTAGACAACATATACTAACAACCAATCCTTCCATGATATTCTCCCATAGAGTTATCAATAAATCAATAGATGAACACCCTTCGTGTGGCTATAATACTAAAGAACCTAGGATAAAAACAAAATTGTGGAGCTTGCTTTTTGGATAAAACATCTATTTTGATATGCTAGTCGGCTAAGTTCTGGCAACTACAGGCTATAATTTCAAAATTTTGTCCATACCATCAAGGTAGGTTATGTCCTTAAAAGGCCTAGCAAACAATTCTAAAAGAAGGAACACCAAATTTAGTCTTTTATAAGATTATGTTTACTACAAAAAATTCTTGTTCATTGTGAAATTCCATTCTAGAAAGACAAATTATAGTAGATGATGCTTTAAGTGTTATTACACAATGTTTTGGAGTTAGTCTTGTTATCATAAAACATAGTTCAATCAATATATGTTCAAGAAATAGACAACTTAAAGTGGTGAGTAAGTTGGTTATAAGTAATAATATCCATTTGTCTATAGATACTGGCCATGAAAAATTCCACTAACAAAGTAAGAAAGCCATTAAGATAGAAACGAGAGTTTGCATTTTTTTCATTATTACAAAATTAACTATACAAAACTGAGAGTTCAGGCAACAATAAATAAATAAATAAATAAAACTCAAGCTAATAATGATGGATATGAGGTAGTGAACCAATTTAGAAGCTAGAAAGCTAGAAAGCTAGAAAGCCAGAAAGCTAGAAAGCTAATTGCACTGGATGTGGGAAGAAAAATATGCAGAAACAATTGTAGAAATAAGGCACATGGTTTGTAAACAACTAGGACAATAACACGGGTAGGTCCACTTCACATGAATGTGTCTATATTTGATTGACATGTTAACATCCCATCCTATTAGCTCTTACAACCACACCTTCATCAAATAGGGATTAAGTCTACCTTATGGTGTGAGGCAGGTCTCCAATTCCAACACACCACTTACCACCCCCTTCCCATTGAAGAAAAACACACAAACATAGGTGCACACACACACACACACACACACATATACACAAACAATAATTATGGTTTACTCTCTTAATCTATTTATCCCAATTACACTTATACTTCCAACTGTAACTCATTGTAACTTGAACCTTGGAACTATTATAATGTTTTGAGTTGTCTCCTATATCAAATTAATTGTTATATTAAGTAGAAAAAAGTCATACATGCCAATTATGTGCATAGTAACTTTCTTTCTTTCTTTATTTTCATTTTTTCTTTTCTTTAGGTTAGAGTAACTCCCAAATTTAAGAGAAAAGCTATGAAATTTAACTCAACGGAAGGGTGGCTTCCATGTGATGGTTGCACCAGCTATAGCCCCTTCTCCCAAACCGATCAACCATAGTAGAAGTGTTGGCCACTAAGACGACTATAGACTAAACCATTCTCAACATTAGGCCTTGGGATAACAACCCTTATTACAAAAGGGCGTAGTCTTAGAAGTCACCATTCCTTTAGGGATTAATAAATAATTTCATCATGTAAAGTAAAGCTATAGTGGGCAAAAGAAATAGCTCATTGAAGATTTCATTGGGACACATAAATTTGCTCATTTACAATAATGGACAAAGTTAACACAAACAAACAATAAAAATATTTTAGTAGTTTCACTTTTAAATTGCAATGAGCCATAGTTTGAAGGTATAAGGACAATTGAAGTGCTAGTTTAGAGGGGATATAGTTCCCTAGAAAAAGGAAGACACCATTTCACCTTCCTGAACTCTATAGTTCAAAAAGAAGTAAAGGATACCAAAACAACTAAGATAGAAAGTTAAAGACATAAAATTCTCCAACTAATATTCTACTACAAAAATTTGTTGCTAAAAGCTTGTACAAAGTAATCGAATAAGAAAAGTTAGTATTTCCTATTACAAAGTTCTATAATTATAAATACAACTTCTCAGCATTTGCAATAACAATCCATAAAAAGTGAACAACTCATTTTACAAGTCCAATAACCTTGAAACTAAGATGATTAGAACAACCTTTATAGAAACTACATTTTCACATAAAGTAACTTCTAACATTGTAGAACAAGGAATTGCAATACTTGCCAACTAGTATGGCAACTATAAGATGTAGGAGGCAAAGATAAGCATCCAAGATACCTTGTTGGCCAATCATTAAGATTGAAACTTTGGTAGCTCCCTAAGAAAGCTAGACTAGAACCATGATTACTTTTAGCAAATCACAAAGCCAAATGAATGTTAACCAATATATATATAATGGCTCTTATTGTCAAGTATTTCTTTACACAAAGTTCTTACAAATTGAGTGTTGCCATGTTCCATTTATTAAATTAATAGAAGAATTTGAAGGAGCGAGACCTGATGAAAACAACTAAAGAATCTACCCAAAAAAGACTGATAACATTTTGCTAAAATTTAGAATGATTATGTTTAAAGGATACAAAGGTAACCATCAAGGTATGGTTCACTACCTTGTTATAGTAGACCTTAATTTTGACAAACGTAGCATTTAATAGTAAGGGTGAGAAGCAATCCCCGTCACCATATGATGCAAGACTTTCCATTAGACCTTCCACATGATAATGACCATGATCCCCATCTATAGGGAAGTGTGAAATGCAAAGTAAACCAAATAAAAGTTGCATTTTTCCCCCTTTTCAAAGGGCTCTTTTCGAAGTACTTGTAGACAAGTCAAGCACAAGAAGGGGTAAAGCAAAAAAGGAAAGAGTCTATACGTGGAGAGAGCTCAAGTACCATTTTAGGTGTATGGAACATGTGAAACTTATGCAACAATTTGAATATTACAATGTTTCTCTATTTCATAGTAACTGGTGTTGTAGTATGTGAAGTATAAATCACTAAATCATAAGAGCAAAATGGACATAAGTTACAAAATAGAAGCAACTTAAGCATTAATTTTGAAGTGAAGAAGATGAGATTACAATGCTTTCTTCCCCATATCTTATCTCATGGGGACTCTTGGAACACCTCAAATGAGAAAACTCCAAGTTGTAGGAAGAACTTCAAATGGCCAAAGTATTTAAAACCCTCTCAACAAAGCCCATTGGAGAGGTGGGGGTGAGGTTGTTGACATATCCCTTGCTATTTTTTTGTGAGAAAGGGAGAGAGAAACAGAGTTCATGCTCTGCAGAGTGGGCATAGGGAAATATGGTAGAATGCTTCACATGCCACCCACATCCCAATCACGAGAAGTGAAGGCAGGCTTCAGTGTCATGACATTGTCTAATTGGCAACTGTTGATGGCAATTGAGGTCGTTACACCTAACAATATTTATTTTTAAATCAAACCAGATATAATGTAAGATAATTTTTTCTCTTATAACAAACTTAGGTTGAAAACTTAACCATAGAGTTAAGTTTAATAGAATTACTAACCACCGAAAATCTTTTTTATACAAATGCATTGGTTCTAAACTTAAATTTTAATATTATGTTAAAAATCTATAAAGGAGTATGTGAGGAACTGCCCATTGGAGATGGCAAGAAGGGTAATATGACAGTCTTGGTTGACATCTCATACGTGTAATTACTTTCCATGTGCATTTCGCAAAGCATTTATGGCTTAAGTCATGGGAGTTGCTACACAATGCGCCATGCGGACATCACAACAATCATAAAAGCTTTAGAAATATGGTTTGAAAAAGTTATTTCCTTTTTTTGTGTTTGTAATTTTATTTTGGGAACCTTTTTCATATTTAGAAGGAAAAAGTGATGTCAAAATTTGAATGTATATTACCATATTAAAAAGAAGTTTTAAAGTTTAATCTAAAAAAGTTACTTGCTAGATTAACCTCTTGAATTATTTCTTTTTGTTGGCAATTAGAGCACTAAATATTATATGCACTCTTTCATGCTAAAGCCATAGGATTTTTGAGAAGTCTATAATTTTTCATGTTCTCTCATCTATCAACTATAGGATGCTTAAACATCAAAGAGAGGAAGAAGTTTCTACATAGTTTATACAAGAACAAAGATAGGGGCATCCTTGGAGATGACATGTGAGTCTTGTTTCTGGATTAGTCATTTCAAAAAGTAGTCACCATTATGGTTTTGGAATTCACTAAGAAAATGGTGTTAGGTACTACACAACCTATGTTGAGGTTTGAATGCAAGCAACTTTGTAAATGGTTTGTTTTGCCTTAATAATTGCATTGCAATTAGAACTTGGGAGTAGTTTATCGCCACCACGTGTACTCATAGTAATTCATGGTCAAGAGAGTATAAAGCATTTTGGGCAATACGTGTTTATCTACAATCTTAATGATGTATTGTCAGTGGGGAACATAACCCTTTCTCAGTGCTACTCTTTTCTTAATGCTTCTACTGTTGTTTTAAGCAGGTAACTTTATGTTGCAATAGTAAACCCTCAGGTCATTGAGCATAAGTCTTAAGAATGGCCACTTCATGTAGAAAATACTGCAGGGTAGTACCATGACCAAGCCACCTTCCCTTTCTATATCTACTTAATTGGGACATACACTAGGTACCTGGGATCTTGACGTTGTTATACTATAAAATTCTTGGACCTAGTAAATTTGGGTGTCTATCTTCATTTGTGTCTTTGGTTGCATAATATTTCAATATTCATGCACCTGGCTTTGCTACTTCTGTTTCCATGTTAAACTCCCTAATGAAATAATCAAGTTATTCCTCTCCATCTAATTTGAATAGGGTACTTGGCAAGACCATTCAAGCAATTGCATTCTTGGTTGTTGTGTATGGGAAAGATAGTGAAGGTGCTCATTCCATAATATTGAAGAAACATCAGGTAGGTAAAAAGGACAACCCAATACTTATAATATGTCCCACTTCTGTTATCAACAATTAGGAAAGTGAATTCCCTAAGTGGTTAAGCTTTAGTGTTTATGTTTACCATGGTGTAGATCATGATATGATATATGGTAAGTCAAAAGCATGTGTAATAGAGATACTTATAACAAGTTTTGGCACATACAGAATTTATGGTGGAAAACTGAGGTTAAATGGGAAATTGCAATTGTTGATGAGTCACATCCGTTTAAGAATGAGAAGTTAAAGCTTTATAGAGCATGTTTAGAAATTGTAACCCTAAAATGATTTGGTTTGATAGGAAGCATCATGTTGAATAAAATAATGGAATTGTTTAATCTCTTTAACTGGATTGCCCTAAGGTTGCTAGGAACACGAGAACATTTTTGCTAGCTTTATAATGAGACCTTAAAGCATGGTCAAAGGTCTATTGCTTCGAAAAGATTTGTTAGGGTTGTTGATAGGCGAAAACAACACCTTGTAGTAGTTCTTTAGAAATATATGTCAAGAAGGGGAAAAGGAAGAGACTATTAAGCATCTTATGCCATGAGTGAATTGTAGAAATGGAAACATTAGAGAATGTTACAATTGTCAAACATCCAATGCTTATAATTAAGGAAGCTTTGAAACTTGTAGGAGAAAAGTGGGTTTCTGTATGTGAATTCTTGTTTGTAACATGAAGGTCATTTTTAATTCAAAAGTTCATGTTTATGATGTCTTAAGTCTAAATTACTGTACAATAGCATAGTTGAAGATGCCCTACCAAGTTGTATCCATCATTTCTAATGCCTTGAATGACACAGCTTCAAAGAAGTATGATTTGGAAGGATGGTTTCCAATGTCTCAATTGATAAAATAAAATTGAATTTCAATTGTCCTTTTTACTTGTTTAGATCAAGATTTTTACTTTGATTGTAAATCCACTCCAACGATAGGGTGTTCTCAAATTTATGATTTTTTCCCTTTTTATTTTTTTATTTTTTTATTTTTTATTTTTATTTTTTGGTGTGTTTTGTTGCAAAAAAAAAAAGAGTAAATAAAGAAATATGTCCACCTATTGAACTTTACTCTGACAACAACGAAGAGAACCATATGCTACATTCTTGAGAATTATTAGAGGAAGGATGGTGTTGAGCAACTTAAACCTTCACAATGATTTATGGGTGGAAGGACCTTCTTAACTTTCAAGAACAAACTAACTAGTTAACCTAAAGGTGAGAAACCAAAGTCCTAGTCTCTTGTTTTACTTAGTTATCATGAAGAATATATTAGGATACAACTAAAGCCTTTATGTTATTATCCACCTCATTTTTGTTTTCCTAAAAACAGAAAAAGAAGGAAAAGAAAAAGAAAAAGAAAAAAAAAGAGACAAATAACAAAACAAAAAAATGAATGAAGGGAAACAACATGAGATTATACGTATTGATGTAGTAACAAGATATTGGCAAACCTAAATTACTATCTTGAAGTTGATTTGGCAAGGAGGATTCTTTCCTAAATTTGTTGGATTTTTATTATGTTGCTAATTAATTTAGGTTTGTATTATATATGAATTTTAATTTATTAAAATTAGTCTAACTTCTTTTGTTGAAAGTAATTGTTAGAGAAATGGATATTGAATAATATAAATAGGATGTGAGTTAAAAATGTTGATGATATAGGACAACTACTAGTTAACTTCTCCCTCATCATAGGCATGGTAACTTCTTTCAACCAAGGGGTGTCTAAAATAAGTAGTGGTTAAGAAGACGGCAATTATTAGTAACAGATACTAGATTTTCTGTCAGACACCAGCCAAATAATCACCTAATCCCTTTTGGAAAAAAACCCAACCGATATTTTTCTACTTTTAGGAAAATGTGAAACTCCTCTACTAGATACCCCACCCACCCCTACACAGTGCCGTTGCGCCTGCGTCCTATTAACTCGTAAAATCACAGCGAAGAGTTACACAAAGGAGATGCGAAGAGCAAATACTTTGTAATTTAACAATTCTGCCAAACAAAAAAGCCACCATTAAGCATTTCAGCCATTTTATCAACGTGCGAACAAAATGAACTTACACATAAGAGTTTGGGGGTTTTGTTACATTTCCATCAATTAAAGACTACGGCAGACCTTAATTGGAGGACTTCTGAAGAATAAATATTTAGTGACATGCAGTCAGAGAAGCCAAGAGCAGTGCAAATACATGAACTTACCAGGGAAGGTAGCTTGGGGCTCTTCCACTCCCGAGAGAAGTCAGTCCCAGAAAGAAGAGAACTTGCAGGGAAGGTAACGTAACAACAGGATCCCATTTCTGCTTTATCCCTGTTGCAACTAAACAAGCATGTCTGCAGAACAGCCGCTTCAAGTTCTGGAAAGTGTGCTTACCCGCTATAAATACCAAGGATGGAGGAGAAGATAATGTGCCGTTCTAGTTCCCCCCAAAAAAACATTAAGATGACGGATTACACTAACGGTATTTTTATCTTTAACAAATTTTTTGATTTCTCTCATTTTTCATTTCCATTTCTCATTTTTTTCTTTTTTTTCTTTTTTTAATTTAACTCATCGAACATTAACCTAATAATTAGTAGTCCATATGCTAACTTACCACTAAACCAATAGACTTATTGTTTCTCACTTCTGAATCTAATTTTGGAGTCCTTAGTAAAGGTTAATAAGTCATTTAACTATTGGTTGTTTACCAATAAATTACATAAAGAAATTATTATCAAGTTTGTAATTTTAAGAAGATATCATAACAAATTTAGTTAAACTTTTCAAACACCTCGTGACAACTTATTAGTCTACACGGGTTAACTACAAATTGTGTTTGGGTGCAACCCACCTAAGATGTTAAAAAATGTATGTGATTAAACTGTTGGGCACTTAAATCCATGTAGCCAATCAAGTTATTTAGAGTTAAATCTTGGCCCGCTTGAGCAATAACTAGTAATCCTCTGCAATTGGTCTTTATATTTTCTCTCATTAGTTCATAGACCCATCTCTTTATTAGAAAATGTGAAGCCATGCGTCAAATTTTGGAAAAACAAGGACCCCTTTCGAGGACGTCTCTGTGATTTGTAAGAATCCATCTGTCCTGTCTACATGCACATGTAGGCCCAAACATGTGCAAAGGGTCACTTGTTGAGCGACTGTACCTTGTCATTAAATGTTAATCTCCATGAGGTCCAATACGATTTCTTAAAAATTAGCTTCCAAGAAGTGGTTTGCCTACTCAAGACATGCTCTGGTCGATATGGCATGTAATTTGCTCCTTTTCCAAATAATGTTTCATTCTAATGCGAGTTTATGTTGAACATGTAGGTTTCAGTTGCTTAGCCACTTTTGTTGGCCAAGTTCATTAGGACTGCATACGACACAAAAACAAAGCATAACATTTATGTTTCATTTAAAACATTAGACCTTAAACATTCAAGCCATTTAAGCTGAGTTCGCAAAACAAAACAATGGAATGTATCGTCCAGATGATGACCAGGCACAAAACGGAGGTAGTGGTTTTTATTAAGAAACTCTCAAAGAGAGTGAATCTGTGGTGCCTTGTTATCCAAATCCTGTACCAGAGGAAGTTTGTAATATGCCTTGCATAACATTAGACTTTGTTATATTCGGCTAATTTTCATGGCGGTGACCCGGACAAAAATTCACTTGGCATTGGAAAGTGTAGGCAACTGCCTACAGGATTTTACCCAAAACTTCTAAGTTATGCACTCTCCAATCCCACCCAAAGAACAGCAAAGATAACTGAGGATACTCAACAATTTTGATTTTACAATTTTTCGCTTGAGATCTCAGGAGAACAGCTCTGGAATGTCTTCGTACTTCTGGTCCTTGACACATACACAGGCGTTATCTGCAATCTGCAACAACTGCTTCAATGATGGACTTAAAACCACCCCTTTCTAAGCAATCGGACAGTTCAGCCTACCAAAAACCAAAAATAAAAATCACATCACAGCAGTAGATGAAAAAAGATCAAGACGTTTATACAGTTTAATGTCCTCTAAAATTGCCCTAAAACCAAGTTTGGTGGTGTCGCCAGATAAAGGTCCACCAATCACAGATATCTAAGCACAAAGAGTAGATTACAAACTCTTAAAACAATATCACCTTCAGTTAGATATATCTTCTCAAAAATAATTGTATCAAAAAAGCACAAACCAACCAAAAGCAATCTAATAATGAGGACTATAGAATCTATTATGCTTCTTAGTCAGCACATTCATTGTGGTTCCCCCACCTCCCCCCCACCCTCTTTTTTATTTTTAATTTGCTCCCCTTTGGATTCATAATAGTATCCCCGAGTAAAACTCTGCTCTAAGCCCTAGACAAATTAAAGATGATCCCAAAACTCTGTAACCCAAAAAAACAACCCAGGGAGAGTGAAACAATCTACCTTCAATGTGAAGTGCATCAACATGCTACATCTACACCGTGTATTTAATTATCGTAGTTTTCCCATAAGTCCAACGTATTATAAATGCATCACAAAATACCTTTATCTGAGGAATAAGGGCAGGTCCCCCATAAGCAAATGCTGTATAAAGTTGAACAAGAGTTGCTCCAGCTTGAATTTTTTGGTAAGCTTCCTCACCACTGAATCAAATGCATACTATAAGGTTCTAGAAAAGTAAAACTCATTAAAGCAGTTGCTTTGTTAACGGATGAGTATATGAGGACAAGGCAACGGAGAGTTCTACTTTTACCTGCTAATTCCTCCACAACCTATTAAAGGGATCTTTCCCTGAAAGAAAAAGATAAACAAGACTGTCAAGCTCTCACACACGACAAGACACAAGAAGACACAAAAGAAAAATAAATCCAGATTTTAAAATATTAAAAGAACTGTATCCAAGAAGGCACCCTATGCTTCGCAGTGGCTTAGAAGCCTGTAGTCAAGGATATGGATCTACAGTAGACATTTTTATAAGAAACTCAGCAAGACACTGTGATGACCTAAGAAACGTGGACCCTGGGATTGTATCACGATCTGCTAGTAAAAATCTTGCACTCATTCTAATATCATATAACACAAGGAAAAGGCCAAATCATCCAACTTTCCAACCTCTACCATTTTGATGAGACACTGGGACAACAAGCTCATAGAATAAATTCCCTAGCAGGAATTATTGAAGCTTTTTGAGAAATCCTATAAATGAAGGAACGTTATAAGGAAAGTGTTTTTTAGGACCATGGACGATTTTCTTCTTTACCAGGCAACATCTATCGATCTGTTCAACAACAATTGTCAAACAGTCAGATCCATATCCTTGCCATGGAATACATCACCATTTTGGACAAGTGAACAGGATGATAGCAACTGGTCCTTAGTTCAATCTCTTGATGCCCTAGTAGACCAGAGTGGCCAAAATATAGTATCTGGTCTAAGTGATGTTGGCAACCAAGGATGAGACCCCGAAAGACAGATAAACAGCAAATATTTTGTGTTCAATTTGTGCATATCATGGTATGTAAGGTGAATGAAAAACATGTAATGTGAATTACAAAAGCAGCCAACTTACCCTTGTTGGAATGTACATTTCCTTCAAGATGTTGGTAGAGAGATTAAAAAGAGGCTTCCCACTTAAGCCACCAACTTCAGAAGCCAACGCATTTTTACTTACAGGATCTGGTCTTGAAACAGTTGTATTTGATATTATCTAAACCCAAAGGAGATCATAATAATAAATATAATATCAAAAGAACATCAAAGAAACAGATTGGATCATATAGGGTAGGTTTCACCCTTTTTGGTACAAGAATCATGAACGCAAAACTACCTTACGATCACAGAACATTATATTATATTATAAAAGAGAAAGAGAAAAGAAACATAGATTATATTAATAATAAATCGTACAGAACATTTTACAGCACTAGCACTACTAAAAAGCATAACGGATCTTAGATTTCCAAAACTTGAATGAAACAATGAGAACGCTAAAGAACATTATATTATATTATTAAAGAGAAAGAGAAAAGAAATATAAATTATATTAATAATAAACTGCACAGAACATTTTACAGCACAAGCACTACTGAAAAAATACGAATCTTAGATTTCCAAAACTTGAATGAAACAATGAGAACGTTAAAGCACATTTTCATTAGACCTTGACCACAATACTGGAACTTTTAACCATTAAGAGAGTTCAATGCAAGTTAAATAATTCAAATATCTTTTGAATTAGAAATGTTATTAATTCTGAATAACAACTCAGATTCAACACAGCTATAAAATATCATTTAATCTTACTTTTCTCAAAAGCTCATACAAATAGTGGCAGACCTAAAGTTTGATGCTAATTTAATTACACCGGATTGTTTCATATAGTTGCAACAGTCAAAGAACAACCTATCAAACTTCTAGGTTTTTCTTTTTTCTTGGTTATAGAACACCGAGGTTGTTTTGCAAAGTTGGCCTCCCAACACTACTACCATCAAAGCTTAGTCAAGCAGCAGTAACAGACAAGAAAAAAACATGGGACATGGGTTGGTAAATTGGAGAAAAGAGAGTCTATAATGGTGAAAAAAGTTACCAATCCATCCAAGCGGAGAGCAAGTGCAACCTACAATCACGGGCAGAGAAGCTTTAGAACGTCACATTAGAAAATAGGAGTATCTGAAATAATGCACAAATGCATACTGCTGCTATGTCTTCAAGGTCTTCTTTAGACAGGTCTGGAGCGATTTTCACAAGCAAAGAGGGTGGGCCCTCTTCTCCCCACTGCATTTCATCACGAGCAGCTTGAACCTTGACAGAGCAAATGTTACAAAATCCAACTTCAAAGTTACATAGTGCAGTAAATTATATAGAGAGCCAAGTAAGATCCTGCATGACTACATACCTTCTGCACAAGGTCCTTCAATTGCTTTCTCCCCTGAAGCATACGTTGCACTGAGGTATTGGGTGACGAAACATTAATCACTTACAGTGTAACATCACACACATTGTAGAATCAGAGAATCAGAACCAAAAACTTACAAAGATGCTCGAATTATCTATTACATAGAAGTAAAGTTTTGAAATATATGGCTACAATAACAAACAAATAGATAAACTACAGTAAATCAGAAAAGAAAATTTACCAAGTAGTCAGCAAACTGGGACAATGTATGAACCCCTTGTACATAGTCTGCAGCAGCATCTTCACTTGACTTATTCTTTCCAAGATTGACCCCAAGAATGCCAGGTCCAGCTTTGCCACCTTGTTTGCCTTCATCATTAGATGAAGAAGAACTGCTTGAAGTTTCATCCAACTTCCTCTTACCTCTTTGCAACAGCAACAATTCCTTCGCTATTGAAACCACACCGATTGATGATAGCACTGGCCACAATTCAAGCAGTTGAAAGCACTTCAATCAGAGAAGAATGATACATACGTTACACTATCAGAAATCAAAACTTTCACAATTCCAGATTCTTTACCAACTATCCAAAGTGCACAAATACTGATACTTCCTGTAAAACAAAATATGAAATCAGAATTTGAATAAACAAGATAGTATATACTCATACCCTTCCTGACGCAGTCTAAAGATGCGAGGCTTTGGATTTCCCTCCTGTGGAACAGGGGTAACAGAGCCAACCTCTACAAAGCCAAAACCTAAAGCAAGTAACCCATCAATAGCCTCAGCATTCTTATCAAAGCCAGCAGCTACGCCGATGGGGTTGGAGAAGTTCCTTCCCCAAACTTCCATAATTCATATCCATAATTTTTCTTGTTAGTATGTCGATGTACTACTCATGACACTCATATCTCTCATATGATTTGGTAAAGTTGGATATCCATGTCAATACTAAATTAACAATATGACTTCAATATTATACATACAATGTCAAAGGGATGCAAAAGCTTAAAGCACCACCCTTGATTTTACAGCACATGTTGCTCTTGAAAAGTTGCACATGTTGCTCTTTTTCTCCTTGGGTGTTAAATCAGTGTCTCTTAATATCATTATCAAATACATGCATTGAACTCTCAAGTGGAAATCAAAAGTGTGTGCTCTAGGAAGATCAAGCACTTGAAGCACTCATTTATTGTGGACTCCCATGGGTTGCATTCATCAGTTGCTCTTGTTGTAAGTGCTAGTAGTATTTCTTTTGCAATTTTTTTTTTTTTTTTTTTTTATGCATGGAGCCATCTATTTCGATTCTAGAAAATTAAAAGCCACGTTGATAAGGCTATTGGTGGAAGGCATTGCCTCAAATATTTTGTGTAAACGGCCTTACCTTCATCACTAAACAACACCCTCCACCCCCTCCCCCTCTACCCTTTGTCCATTTTTGTTATTCTGATATGTGTCCTACACATTTATGTTAGAAAGGCTGTTCAAGGTCAATGGCGGGCCTAATTTTATTATGTCTTTAAAAGAAGCACTATAAAACATATGTCAAGTTTCATGTCGATATGAATTTTAACATCTGTTGTTGGCATTTGAGAGGCCTGAATTTTATCATGGTTGTGATCTTTAGGGTCTTCTGCTAACCTATGCTCCCTAACATCCTCTCCCCTTCTTACTGGGCATCTCTCACCATCTTTTTCTTGCTGTGGTTTGTTAGTTTTAATATAAAATTCATTACTGGTAAGGTCAATGGTTTCTATTTGAACCAAACCATCTTAATCAAATTCCTTTATCTTCTTCCTAATAGAAGCAACCCCCAAACTTTAGCTTAGTCCATCTTTCATTACCTCTATCAAACACTTAAATGCTCTAGATTGACCTAAATGGGGAGATCGAATTCCTAAAGCCTACCCAATTTCTTCCACTAATTGCTTGGTTACTTAGATTGTGTTGCTAATGATATACTTGATCATCCTTCATCTAGAAAAAGCCATTTACTTATTTTGAGCTGTTTTGTTTATTGCAACAGGGTTTTCCATCACATTTCAATTGGAGTACACCTGCTTGCTTAGTAAGTGGACTCTGAAATGTCCAAACAGAGGCTATCATGCCTAATAATGTGTTAAAGCTAAGCATCAGCCATGTCAAACCTGCAAGATTCACATATGCTACTCTAATTTGATAAATTGCCTCTGGCTACGACAACAAAAAGGAATAGAAGAAGAAAGTGACAGATGCATAGGTACAAAAAGTTCATTACATGCACTATATTGTTCGTTTTCTTTCGAATCCTACTTTAATTGGAGAATGTGCCCTATAACAAAATCAAAGATTCAATGCTACTTTTAACTACAATTTACTTCTTCCAAGTACAATTTAATTCCTCTTTTTGCTCTAGGCTTTAATGACTATACAACCACTCAAAGGTGTCAGAAAAATGACCACAACCCACCTTCACATCAACAAGACTGTCAACACATAATGTGGCATCAAAAAAGTCCGGTAGAGTACCATTAAAGTTCTTGATAGATTTCTCAATTAAATCATACCACAGAAGTTTTCTCTCATTCAATTGCAGCAAAACTTCTCCACCAATTTTCGAATAACATAGTGGCTTCAAAGTCCGAAGTAGTTCAAAGTCCTCTTCATCTTCGTTTGAATGAAGCTCAACTAACTTAACCCACGAATCCTGCACCCCGTACTGCCTCATCAACCAAATATTGGCCAAAGAAAGGTTAATTATTTCTATATAGCACAAGCATCCTTCTAAACTTCCCAATTCTCTAAACCCATCCCCAGCACGAATAGGCCGCACAGTAGCTGGGAGTGGGACTTCTCTACAAGTCTCATATGTAAGATTAAAAGCCATAATAACTGAAGTGATGCCATCCTGACTTGCAATCCAATGTAAGTTTCCTTCCACAGGGATCCCATGGAGCTGATGGTCCTGACGTATATGCTTATAACGCAGATTTTCAACAGCTCTCCACCTACTGGCTCTCAGACTAAAAACTTGGACCTCAAACGCAAGTCCTATGCCACTGCGAATATTTGGGAAAATCTTCACCACCTTGTAGTCCTTGTTTACTGGTTCGTAGCCAAACCCCAAAGCACGGTCAATTAGGGAATCACGGTCTGTCTTGGGCAATTCAGTGTGCCTTCTGATTGACGGGTTCCACACAAAAATAGTAGGCTGTAAAAGGTTCTCTCTCTTATCCTTGAAGTAGTAAGCAATGCAGAGTAAGCCGTCAATGGAGCCCACGATGTCAAAATAAGTTTTTTTGTGCGCCAAAGGATGATCCAGCTCAACAGCATCACTTATGGGGTCTAAATTCACATGATAGAGCCCACGGTCATCAGTTTTATAAAGGAGGTAGAAGTGAGATCTCATCCTTAAAGAGTTCTGGAGGTGATTGCAAATGAACTCTTGACTGTTAATCATAGAGCAAATCCTCTGGGACATACTCCGGAACCTAAGCAGCGACTTGGTTGGAAGGAAGCAGAACAGATCTCTTAACAAATCATCCATCCTCTCCTTTGCTTTTGATTTGATCTACAAAAAGAAAGAAAAGAAAAGAAAAAAAGTGAGAAGGAATGGGTTTCATCTATTTATGATATAGTTTGTTCCCAACAACAAGTGATGAAGTTCCTACAACAAAAACATTAGACAAAAGAGACAAAAATATCAACAGTAAGAAAAATGATAGACAGCTTGATATTGCATCTAATTATTCATTTCAATCTTCTTCCACAGCCAACTCAACTCTTTCCTTTTGACGCATCCCGTAATGCCTCCCTTTGTGTCTGTTTTTGTGCATTAAGTCCAAGTGGAAAGCCCGCTGGTGAAGTCTAGATTTCGGATCACAAAAGGTATGGACAAAGTTATAGACTGTCATTATTTCAACTGGGTTCCGGCCTCTTCACCTGATTTTCATTTTCAATCCTGAAAATCTTATGATGGGCCTTTTCCATCTGCCTTCTACCTCAAATTGGAACACTGATAGTGGCTGTTTTAGTCAACTAATTGAAACCACAAAGCAAAGCAACTTCAAGAAGAAGAAGACGGAGAAACATGCAACTTCATAAATGCATGTGCTATGTTGCAACACCAGTCCGCATCTGAACATGACAGTGTAAGACAATTGAACACCAGACAGCGCAACTTGCACTTAAACAAGGACGCTTTTTAATTATCACAAAATTATTATCCACATTACAATTACCAACAAATCACACACAAGAAATTTTAAAAACCAAGAGAGTAAAAGAACATTGACGGAGAGCTGCATTTTACAAAAATAAGTAAAAGGGAGCACTGGACATTGTACAGAACCTTAAAAATGGAATAGATTTACTGTGATCCCAAACGACCATCCACAATAAAGGAGGAGATAAAGTGACCGCCGAGCAGCACCTCAGATCACCTACCGCCTGATTGAAAAATAGCTCTATGGATTCAATCAAGGTTATAATTTGTCCATTTTCGCAAATCAGTTGGCAGATAATTCACATGAGCTCTCTCAAATTTATAGGAAGTGAGTGATCTTAAAAGATATAGCTACACAAAAAGATCATCTTCAAAACTAAGTGGGACTTTGATGTAGTAGTTATCTAATTGTAGAAGATCCTAGTACCATCAGATGATAGTAAAAATGTTTCCATGGTTTTTCCAAGAAAACTTTGTAGCAATAGAGAGAAAAAAAACACACAGGAAGATCAATATTTTAAGAAGTTCTCTTGGATAGCCGCAGTAGGTGCTCTTAAGTGTTCAGATATAATTTGAACAGTCTATGAATCTCATGCGCATGCGCATGA